>CAUYRH010027269.1:0-73008 GCA_963574655.1 Perodicticus potto | reverse complement strand
ACAGCTGCAACCAAAAAATGGCCGGGCGTTGTGGAGGGCGCCTGTAGTCCCAGCTCCTCGGGAGGCGGAGGCAAGAGACTCGCTTGAGCCCAGGAGTTGGAGGTTGCTGTGAGCTGTGATGCCACAGCACTCTATCCAGGGTGACAGCTTGAGGCTCTGTCTCAAAAAAAAAAAAAAAAGTCTTGCCCAGGAAAAGTGAAAATTAATTCAGTAGTCCCACTAATACTTTTAAAGTAAAACTCTTGAATTGGTATAGAGGTCATTTATTCCAGGAATGAGCACATTTGAATGAACTATGATTATTTTAGCATTATGTTCGAGTGGTCATTTGATTCTTCTAAACAGGGCTGGGTGCTGGTGTGTAGGGGTTACCTGACGAGACCGAACTTCTGCTTGTGCCAGCGTGTTAATGGAGGGGATGTTGCTGCCATCAAACGTGCTTCTTCTGGTGCTTATTCTATCACGTTCATTCTGCACAGCTGGGGAGAAAATCACGGTGTTTATTGGTAAGTTCTCTTTTATACACACACACACATTATGTGCATCAGAATATACAGTTTGAAATTAAAAAAATATATGTACATATATGTAAAGCAAGAAAAGATCTTTCTAAAAGACCTTGGTGGGAGACAATAAGATCGCAAGTATTTTCATTCTGTACCACTCTTAAAAACCGAATTAGTAAGGCTTGTCACTAGAGCTCAGAAAACATTGCTGTTTGGGACCTCATGACGGCATGCATGCTAGAAATGGGTGCGTCCGCTGGTTCTACTACACTGTATTTTAATAGGATGAGTTTCTTTTCTCTCAAAGTTAGTAAAACCATGAGATAGTTAGAGGAAGAGCATTGCCTGTGAGACTGACCAGGTCAAAGATAAGAGTGAATTCACGCTCAGAAAGTATGACTCAGAGATTTCAAAACTCCCATTTTATTTTTCCTGTAAAACACTAGCAAAAATAGAAAGTAAATTTATTTTAGTTATAATGATTTTAAGATTGCAGTATTATGATATCTTATAAAACACCATCCTTGGGACAGTTCACAAACATTAATAAAGCAACAGTTGTCCTACGCAGAGGTGTCTTCTGAGAAGATTAAAGTCAGACCACCAGGATTTTGGAAAGGTGACAAAATCCTACATATTACATGTAAAATGTCTAAGATGATCTATCTCTGCTTTTTTATTATAGAAAGGAATAAAGGAATAATGTATATTCCTAAATCCCTTATTGACAGCTACATTTTTAATATAAAGAAGAATGAAAGGGGGATGTATTAACTTGCATATTTGTCATATAGAAAATAAAATAAATCAGATATTATAGTTGGATTTCACATTTCAAGAGGTAAAATATCTTCCATTAAACTCCCCCCACTAAAAGAAACAAAAAACAAACAAACAAAAAGGCCTTTATGCCTTAAATTATTTAAATTAATGTATTCTTCTAGAAAAGAAAAGCATCAAACTATCCTGTTATCTTCAGTTATTCTTTTATTAAATGAATCCACAATTTAAACATCCAAATCTTGCAAAAAATACACAACAGTTACTATTGACTATCAACTCCATTAAATTAGAAGATAAAATGGTACACTTTTGGCCTCTAAGAAAGAATGAGTAGTCTTTAATCCAGAGTGAGGCATTAATATTTTATTTTAAAATCCTACTTACTAGTACCTACTCTTTTTTTACCAGAAATTGTTGTTGATTTTCAACCTGAACTAACCCATTTGGTAAAGCAACTGTGGAGATAAAATAATAAGCTTTTAGCAACGCTTTTATGAATTTCATTTACATGATCATTCTTCAGAAAAGTGCCAAAGATATTGTGAAAATTTATATTTTGAGCGCTTTCATTCTTTACATAAAACCATATTTATAATTGTTTCTATCTTAATTGATCTCGCTACTATGCTATGATTGTAAAGAAGCAGAATACATCAACTTTGAAATTCAAAAGTTTCTTTCTATTCTATTTAAGAAAATTAATGTATTAGTTCATAAAAGGTATAATTTCACTGTTTTTAAAAAATAATTGTATTGCACAAATTGTAAAGCTCATAAAGGAAATGTGAGATTGTGATTTGCTTGCACTTTGTAGAGGTAAAGAGAGGATTCAAGCAGAAATGTGTGAAGATACTAACAAAGTGTGTAATTAGCCCCATCAACTGCTAAACAGAGCTTTTTATGACATTAGAAATAAGTCATTTTTGAAATAGGAAAGTGCTCCTCCATTATTTTTGTGAAATTTATATTCTGTTACTCTTCTTTGAGACTAGCAACCTGAGCAAAACTAATGGAATTTTTGCATCTTTAAAATATTGATAACAAATGCAAAAATGTATCCTAATCATATGTACCCTTATATTAATCTGAAATTTAAAAAAGAAAGAAAAACATATACATTGAATGACAAAGTAAAAAGCTATGTTCAAGATGAGTTTGATTTATTTTAAATTTCTGTAATATATTGATTTGATTTAATTTGATTTCTGATAGTTTGTGAAAGATTTGTGAAAAATGTACATGTACATGATGGGGAAAGCTGCAAACATTCTGCCAAATGTTTAGACTGTGTTCCACACATTTGTTTCTAAATTAATCCATACTTAGAATGTAGGAAAATATAATCGGATTATTTAATTTGTTCAAAATAATGTTAGGGCACACTAAGATAGCACATCTAGGCTATTGTCTCTATCACTCAATAAAATGTAAATTCTGTGAAAGAGAGGATCATTTTGCCTATTATGTTCTCCATTGAAACCTCAGCCCAAAGAATAGTGTTTAGAAAGTAGCAGTGTTCAATAACTATTTTTTAAATTAATGCATGAAACATAGATGTTCACTTAATGTTCATGAAATGAATAAAGATACTCAATTTTTATTAGAAATAAAATGTGTTTAAAATATACTTATAATTTCAACTTAATAGTAGATTTTTCCATTTGTATTTTAAACAGGACATTGGAATGTTACTTAGACAATAATTTTGTGGCCAGAAATAATAATAATGGAGACAATGGTCTATAATCAGATAGTCACCCAAGAAAGAGTGGCTCCATCAATTACTAGCTGGATGTACTTGGGCTAAAGTCTTTGCCATAGAATCTTCATTAATATATTGAAGAAGATGAGAATGGATAGGAAAAGGTTATTGTGATTAATGAAGATGTGTGTGTATGTTTATCCCTTTTCATTAATAATGTTAATTATCATCATTATTATTACTATTACCTTCTTTCTTCATTCCTGCTCTAAAACACTTTCTTAATCGACAATATCTACATTGATTCCTTTTGTCCTTGTCAACAACACATTGCCGACTGAACCTATAATATCAAACAAAGATATGTTAGTTTTCCGAAAACTATTATTTATCGACAAATCAAATAGACAAATGGACTTGAAAAAAATAAGGTCAACTTTGACTCAATAGAAAGAATGAGTAAGAACAATTAATGATGACCTTTCTAGTCCATGATCAACATGTTCATGGAAATATGGGCCTCGCCTTCCATGCAGTGTTTATAGGATGACTGTCTTGTTTTTGGCCAGCACGCATAACCATTTCTGTCATGAGTCATGAGAGCCAAACCTAGCATTAAATATCTTTCGTATACAAATTCTTGTTGCTCTTTGTTAAATGATTTCAGTGTGACAGAGAATATAGGGGAGCTTGATGCATGTACTGAGATGCGTTTCTCTGTTCAGTTATTCTATTAATGTCACGTGTACCTCATATCCAGCTAAAGTTTGCTCTACATGCTCAATTACTTATCAAAAGGCTGTTGAGAATGGCATTGAGAGTATAGTTTCTGCACAATGAGGTACCAGTTCACACCCATCAGGATGGCTATAATTGAAAATAGAGACAATACTAGTGTTGGTGAGGTTGTAGAAAAATTGTAGCCCTCAGACATTGCTGGTTAGACTATTAAAAGATGCCCTGGAAGTATGTCTGGCAGTTTATCAAAAAGACTGGCTCTACCCAAAGAAAGTCTCAAAAAGTAAGTCTCCAGAGAGTTACCACATGACCTGAAAATTCCATGCTGGGTCCATACTCCAGGGATATGGAAACATTTGTCCATAGAAAAACTTTACCTAAATGTCCATAGCAACATCATATTAGCCCAAAAGTGGAGACAGCCCAAATGCCTATCAGCTGATGAAAAGATAAACAGAATGTGGATACCCGCCCAATGAAATAGTATTTGCCAAAGAAAGGAATGAAGTACTGATAAATGCTACAACATGGATGAACTTGCAGATTACTCTTCTATTCTAAATGAAGGAAGTCAAACACGAAAGACCACAGATTGCATGATTTTATTTACAAGAAATGTCCAGAAGAAGAAAATCTATAAAAACAAAAAGTAGATTCTCTCATTTGCCTCACATTGTTGGGAAGGGAGTCGGGGGGGAATGGGAAGTAACTGCTTAGGGGTTTCCTTATATGGTGATGAAAATATTCTAAATTAATTGTAGTGATGGTTGCACCACTCTGTGAATAGCCTAAAAAATTGACCTGTACACTTAAACAAAGAGTACGATCTCTGAAATTACGTCTGAGCTTGATTCCCAGCTGGGTCCACCATTCGTTCTCAGTAGAACTTGGAGAGGTTAAATAACATTAATAGGAGAAGGACTTCCTGCAGTGGTTGTAGGATGCACCTTAAACAGTTGGAGATGAATATCAAGCACATAGTCAACAACGTCATTTCTTTAGGATGCTACCATAAAATTATCATATCTATTAATATATCCCTGGTAAGTTGCAGTTGATTAAGTACAAAAATAAAGTAATATGTTTATTTTATGACCTATCAAAATATTTCCTCTAAAAAGTATGGTGGCCACTAAAAATTGAATGAGAAGTAAAGCCTACTATAAATAAATAGAGGTAGAAGAAAAACGTGCTTTATAACACATTTGTGAAGGCATGGTCAGGGAGATCAGGAGAGGAGACTAGATTACTAGGAAAAAACAACAGGGAGAATCTATTCAATTAACATTAAGTTGATGACAAAATTAAATAAACATTATTAAGCAGCTTCACTGTACAAGATCCTGATATAGAGACTAAGCAGATGAATACTAAACTGTCTCCTCTATGCAAAGAAATTACAATCTGCTAGAGCACACAGATGTACAAATTTAAAAACAGCCATTTATAAAAAGTATAATGTGACAAGTATCGAAACAGTAATTAAAAGTGCTCTGGGGGGGAAGCCTCCCTTTAGTGTGATGGAGCATTTAGAGTGGAAGTGCAATTTGTAAAGTTAAAGAAACAGATACATTTGAAACCAGAAAAACCTGAGCTTAAAAAAACACCTTGATGCTCCTTCACTTCCACGAATATAACAGCTGTTTTCCAGGAGGAAACCATACCATTTGCTTAATACCAAAATACATAAAGAAAGCTAGGTTGGCGGCAGCATTCGCAATGGTACGGGGAGGCAAATTGCCCATGTTGCCAGAACATTTCTTTAAAAGTCTTAAAGCCGCCGTGGCAAGCTCTGCTTTTTGCCTCTTCCGAAGTAGGGAGGGTAGAAAGGCTGGTAGCAGGGATGCTCTGATGCTTACAGGTTATTGCTTTTAGTTATTTGAAATGCCAGGTTTTTTTAGCGTATTTGTTTACTTATTCTTTTGTATTTATTTGAGTTGTGAATTTTAAGGAGCACTCACCATGTAATGTAATCACATGCAAAACATGTTCTATGAAGGAAATTGATATATTTTTTACCTTTAGAGTTTTGATGTCTATGAAAGCAAAACTCATCTGAAAACTCTTTTTTGTTTACCAAGTAGTTTTAAAGTGGGTGATTTACATTTCTTTTAACCTACCTCAAACTGTCCTGGAAAAATTGCTGGAGAACACTAGGGAGGTATTTGGAAAGTTATATATTAACTTTTATTACACTCTGAGAAATCAAATAGCAATGTTTTAAGAGAGTTAACTTCTCAAATGTCCAACCTATTCTTAAAACACCATAATCCTACACATGCTTTTTCATTGATAGAGAAAACCCAGATTTGTTTTTATTTAAACCCACCATTTCCAGCTGGAGGTAATCTTCATCTGAGAACTGTCCTACTGATCAATTAAGGTTCAATATTTATACTTAAACTGTGCTATGATGTTAACTGGATATCCATTATTTAAAAACCAAGAAATCACCTTGCTAGAAATGTTTGACACATAAAATAACCTAATAAACGTCAGACAAGACATTTGAGTTCAACGGCAAAGATAGGCATGGAAATCAATTTTAAATTGTAGAATCGAAAATTGAATTTCACTCCCTGACTTCAACAAGCTACCAAAATTATCTGCACTTTTATAATTTTTTTAACAGACTCAGAATGTAATTGTGTCAAAAAAAATCAACGTACAGAAAAATACACATAGTGAAAAAAGAATTAAGATTTTTAAAATGTTTAAAAGTACATTACATAAGAATGTGAGGTACAACAATAAGGAAATACAAGGAAAATATCAACAGCAAGTTCCTACTGGCAGTTACCTCTAGGAAAAAAGAGAGAAAGAAAATACTAGAAGTATCCACTACAGGTTCAACTACAAAGATTGAAGGTGGGTGGTAGATCCTTTTTACTTTTCTTTCTTTCTTTTTTTTGGGCCAGGGCTGGGTTTGAACCTGTCACCTCTGGTATGTGGAGCTGGTGCCCTACTCCTTTGAGCCACAGGCGCCACCCGATCTTTCTTACTATAGATCTTTTATAAGCCTAAAATGTACCATACAAAAAAAGTACTTGTCTGAATACATCCTGCAAACATACCCGCACATCCTCACTTGCATTACAGCTAGATTTTATTCATTGACTTATAGATATAAAACGTCTCTCAATTTTCATCCCTAATTTCTTGCATGCTGCTTTGAAACAGCTCTAAAGAGACTTTCCTAAAAGTAGCCTTTCAAGTACCTGCAGGAATAAATGTGACTCTTGCGTATGCTGCGTCTGAAGAAGCCCTTGCACCCATCACAGCTCGAGGCTCCGTAGTGCTTTCCTGTTGCCCTGTCCCCACATATAGCGCATAGACAGTTGACACCATTGTCTGTGGTGTTCATGCTTGTTGTCTCTGGGGCAGAACTATCTGTTAAAGAGAAGAGAAGAGAAGAGTGGAGTTAGTACTACTTTCTGATTAAATCATCCTATCAATTATTTATTTATATCCTTGACTTCCTGGGGACCTCACACCATTGCTTTCCTTTTAACCACTGGCTGCTTTCACTCCAAGCCCCCCTTTCATATTTAGGACCATTAAACTTTAGGACATCACCAGGCTCAGTCCTGCAACTATCTTTCTCCAGAGAAGCTCATCCAGCCCCCGACATTAAATATCATTTGTATGATGAAAAATCTCAGTATTTTCTCTGTAGCCTTAATGTCCCCCATGGGAATCAGTCTGAAATGCCTGAGTACTATTGAAGAACTTCACTTCAAAGTCTAGTAAGAGCTGAAAATTAATGTGTCATAAACAGAACTCTTTGACTTTCCCCTAGTACTCGCTCTTCCTGCAGTCCTCCTGTGTCAGTCAGGGGTCCCATCCAGCGTCTAGGAGGAGGAGTCTTCCTTGTATTCTCACAGGTAGCCTTCATTACCAATCCATGACTTTGTCCACACTTAAAATACATATTTCATATGCAACTTTTAGCCCTCTCACCATGACAACCCGTATTCAATTGGCCATCATTTTTCTCCTAGATTACTGCAATAGCATCCTATCTAAACAACAAACCCTATTGTTTATTCATTACCTCAAGGCCACCAAAGTGATCTTAGTGTGAGAAGGACCCATCCTGGACATCATGTCACCTGACCCTGCTGTGACTCGTCACTAGACACGGAGTAAAGTCTACACACTGACACAGGTCTGTGATGCTCTGCTGATGAGGCGCCACCCCCACCACCCCCACCTCTCTGAGCCCCAAATCTGCTGTCACTTTTCAGCCAATTTACTATTCTCCCAAATATTGTCTTTTTTCTCCACTGAACCCTATTCACATCTCAACACTTCTATACTTACTGTTCCTTCTGCCTGAAGGACAGTTCTCCAAATGTTTCTTTGGGCTGGCTCTCAGGTTTATGTTCAAATCGCAGACAGCTCCCATCTGCCCTCGAGAGTCACCTACCATCTGCCCCTCAAGTTGAAAATAGAGCCCTGCTTATTCTTTTTAATAAGTTCATTACCTAAAATTATATTATCACTGGTTTGTTAGTCATTATTCATTTTTATACATAGAATATGAACCTCATGATGTCAGATAATTTATATATTTTATTTATTCCTTCTGTTTTACAGCTCTTAGAATTATGTCCAGCATATAGTGGGCATTTGATAGACAGTTATGAAGAAAGGGTCATTTAAAAAACTATACCTTTTTACTAAAGAAATATTCTTAAATGAGTTATCACTGTAGATTACATCTAAAAATATGTATGTTCTCAAAAGATATTCATATGTGTGAAAAATTTATCAACAAACGTATAATAATATAATGACAAATCAGTATTACATTTCTAATAAAACAAAAGGATAAAATTAAAAGTTGTCATGCCCCAATCAATTATGTAATGTTACTTACATTGTACTTACTAATACTTCTGAGTAAATAATATGTTATATATGATTTCATCACTTTGTAAAAAAATATTAATGAGAATATGCTCAGATTAATCTGAGGCATTATAGAATTTAAACGCTACAAATTTTTCTTTGAGTAACATTAACTAAATTGATATTGGCGATATGGAAACTGAAGGTGTCAGAAACTGATTGTTTTCTGGGAAATTAGATGGAAGTATGAAAAATTCTACTCTTGCTTCAAGTTTAATCCATATTTATATAATGTTAACATACAAGGAAATAAGCAACACTTTGGAAACAGCCATGTGAAAAAAATTTTTTAGTATATTTGGGTAAATATTTATGGCAAATCTGTCCCTACCTTTTCTTAATCATGAGTATTTCTTTTAATATCATTATTACAATGAAAGAAATATTAAATGTCTCTAGACAAATCGAAACATAATGAATCAAATTAGTCACTTTCCATTACACTATGGGTTCATTTTAACTCTGCTAAAATTTCAGAATTCATCCTTTGGCAGTTTTTTAATCTTCTTACTAATAAGCTATTGTGTATTAGAAATATAACCAGAACATAGGTCATATAAATTATATAGTACAGTAGACTATTAGATATCCTCAGTATAAGATGTATTCTCAACTAACCACAGACACACAGACACACATACACACATATTTTCCAAAGCACGTATAATTACTAGATGTTACATGTTCCAACAGTTATGTTTGGGGTGAGATTTTTACTTGGGAAAAACTCTACGTTCAAAGTCAATAGTAAACTGTACTACACAAAGACACGACCCTCAATAACTCATGTCTTATTTAAAGTTAAAATGTTAACAGTAGACAAATACCAAGAGCTTTGTGAGGCTAAACATTAGCTTCTCAAGTGAAGTTACAATATAAACCTTATTCCCTTCATATTCGTGCTCAATGCAAAACTTGATAGTATTTTAAATGTAGTTTCTCATCAAGAGCAATTGAAAACTAAAATAATGAAAGGAACAGGCAATCAGCAAAACTCCCTAGTGTTCTACAGAAACTTTGTTCCATAAGTCATTTTAAATGTGGAATAGAAAACATACTTTTACAGCCTATCTGACAAGAGTACTTATTACTATGATTAATAGCAAATAAAATTAATTGCTGAAATTACTCTTTTGACTTCTGTAACTGGCTCACAACAGAATTCTGAGGTTACTTTAACGCATAACCAGAATTTTTCTATCTCTAACATCAAATAACTCTAGTACTGCTAATTCAAATTTTTTGATGAAGTGCAAAAGCTCAGACTTATAGCCTTAAGAAGCAAGCCCTGAACTCTCCAGCAATAAACCATGGAGCCGCCACCTTGGGAAGCTCAGTCTTCCTTCTCCCGTTGCACTTACTTTTCTTTACATTTATAAACGGATCAGAACTCACCATTTGAATTATACAGAATCTGCATGGTTTCAAACTCCAGAGTTGTGTAAGTTGGGTCCAAAACTTCACTGTAATTTGCCATTTCCATATCCAGTATTGGTTCCGATACCCTCATCATTGATTTAGAACCACACATACAAGTCGCACCACAAGCCCAGAGTGTGAGTTTTGCTTTCAATCTGTGAGTGATAATCCAAAGTTAAGTAACTGAGTGACTTAAGTCCTGCAGTGGGAGGGGCTGTAAAACTGTAACCTTCCTCAGCAGGACATATTATGCTATTTCTTCTTTTATAGCACACGAAAGCAATTCCTTGTGATAATCTTGGAATGCTTCATGGAATCACCTTATCTGAAGTGCTTAGTGGACTAACCTGATTTCCTAAATTGATTTTCCAGTAGACTGTAAGTGATGTCATTAGAAGAAGAATTAAAAATAGAACAGAAAATCTCTTAGATTTGAAACTGGAATCATAATGTTCAGTATCCTACTTAAGGGTTGAAGACACATTACTAGATTTTCTAAAATATAAGACAACCATGAAGGTTTAAAATAAGTACTTAACAATTGCAAGTTTTCTTACATGTACGATAAATCTACCTTTATTTTGAAATAAAATTTATAATTTGGTGTGGGGGATTATGATATATTCCAGTAGCACACTGGGTATGAATGATCCTAATGTGGCATTTAACATCGTCTTTTTTTTTAATTTTTATTTTTTTGTGACTGAGTCTCACTCTGTTGCCCTGGGTAGACTGTTGTGGTGTCATAGCTCATAGCAAGCTCAAACTCTTAGGCTCAAGAGATCCTCTTGCTTCAGCCTCCCCAGGAGCTGGAACTACAGGAGTCAACAACACCCGGCTAGTTTTTCTGTTTTTAATTGAGACAGGGGTCTCCTCTTGCTCAGGCTGGTCTCCAACTCCTGGAACTCAGGTGATCCACCCACCTCAGGCTCCCAGAGTGCTAGGATTACAGGTGTGAGCCACAAGACGTGGCTAATGTGTTCTTTTAATTATCAATGTAAAGGTCTGTGTTTCTTCCAAGTGTGTCTACTTCTCAAGGGCAGAGTCAGTAGAGTTGCTAGCATATTGTAGACAATCAATTAATAATTAATTGTTCCATGAATAAAGTTTATTTTGAGTGCTGATGCTTATTACATTCTAGGCATGATATTGAGGTTAAACCATCCCTAGGGTGTGGATCTAAGCATCCTACAATCATCGACCTTCACCTATAGAGCACAGTGTAACTTTCACATGTATATGTGATGACAAACAATTAGAGTTTGGAAATTTTTAGATGATAGCATTTAATGAGTATATTTTACTTCTGAGAATGTTTATTGATTTTATTTTCTAAGAAAATCCCAGCCCCACTGACAGTATAAATTCAGAATTTCATTTTTCACATTTGTTAAAGATAATAGCAAAGAAATATTTCTTGATGCCATAAAACTTGTGAATACTCTACTTAGAAATTATTGTAATTTTTCATGCAGGAAAGCTGGCCTCTTAAAATACTTTAAACCATTTGACAAACTGTAAAGACAATAGCAGAGTCATTTTGGTGGCCAGATTCCCTAAATCAGACAGTGACCATTGGAATCATCCTCTTGCCCTCATATTCTGTATTCTCATAATTGTGAGGATGATATTTTGGGATAACTTTTCTTTGACTGATTTTCTGTAATAAAGGATAAACAGAGTTATTCAGTTTGGGGAAAAGTCAGTATCAAGTAAATCCTGTGTTTTCCACTTGGGTAAAGGAGTTCTCATTTGAACTGAGGTAGCAAACGTGTTTTCTATGGGAAGTAAAGGGGTGAATTGTACATAGCCCACAATCTTTCTCATCTGTGTTGTAACTGAGAAACGTCACTGAAGAAGTGTCTCAACAGAAGGAAAAAGAGAAAAGAAAAAGAAAAGGAACTGCTCATTTATAGGTCTGCAAAACACTAAAAGAAATGTGGATGGTTTTATTGTTCTAACCCATTGTGTTCTACAGCTGACATATCACAATGAAATCAGGGCAGTTTGCTCTGCATTGCGGTTCTCAACCTCTGGGTTGCTAACCTCAGGAACTGTCTTAAAGGGCCGCACCATTAGGAAGGTTGAGAACCACTGCAAGGTGAAGGGGGATACAGATTCATCTCAGCACAGATCTGCAAGTTGCCATTAGCAATTAATCAATGATGGCTTTCAAGATGAAACCTGTTTCCCGTCCATGTTACTGTGAATTATTTTGTTTGTTTTATAGAATAAAAACTTGAGGATTCCAGAAGATATGTTAGATTCGAATAGCAGGCCTGTCTCCTCAACTGGGCAGTTAGTCTTCCTAATGATACTCAGATGTGGAAACACCCACAGAATTCAGTCAGCTCAGCCTAGCAAAGGAATGACTCTCTAAATTTTTTTTCGAAGAGATTACATAGTGGAAACCTTCTTTTCTTAAATTCTAGGATTTGTAATTTATTAAACTGATTAAGCAAATAAAATAATTAAAACAGAGGATCATAAAAATGGTAAAATGCTTACTTAATAGCTTATTTAACTTAAGTAGCTATAAATACTACTATATTGTAAAATCAAGACCTTCTCTTTGAGCAAGAATTCACTGATTAGAATATTTTACTAACTTTTTTTTTACATAAATCTCATTCACTTTGATTTCTATTATTTCTTTTTAATGGACAAAAAAGTCAAAGCTACTTGTAAAGCAATCTGAATGAAAAACACTCCTAGAATTTTAGAGTTTTTCAAAACATTTTATATATTTCAGTTGACTTGCTTTTATTCATTTCCAAAGTATTCCCTTTGGTTTTTACGGGAGAGAAAAAAATAAAACTCTTTTAACACTTAAGTTGAATTATATTGTACAATATTTAACTAAATTGTAAACTGAAATAACAAGAACAAAGGCAATAACAAGCCAGATAACAAATCCAAGCTTCTCTTGAGAGGTGCACAAAGTTGGTGAAATGTGCCTTCCTTGGAAATTAAAAATCTGACCCACAAACAAAACTGAGATTATGGATAATCCCAGGAGATGGCTATTTGGAGATGAGTTAGCGTTTCTCTTGCATTGATTTGAACTTGAGATAACTAGGATTTACAAATTAACTTATATTCTTCTTTATGACCAATCCACCTCTCTACTTCTGAAACCAACTATTTTATATTCAAAATCTTTTCATTTGTTTTAATACATGTAGAAGAAGAAGAAAATGAAGAGGAAGAATGAGGAAGAAAAGAAAGAGAGGAGAAAAATAAGAAAACAAGTCACGTAAGTTTAAGTTACAGTTAATTTTGGATTTTTAAGCAGGCAGCATAATCAGAGAGAGTAGTAAGTCTTTAGTATTCCTGTATTTTCCATTATGTTGTGACTGTGGAGTTTTCACAATTCAAGAAACATATCAATGGCACAGTTAAACAAAAGAAATATATAAAATTAAATTGCATAAACCTTGGATACATGAAACAGTTATGCTGTTTGCTTATCTTCTTCTGCATTAAAATTCAGTTATTTTCAAGAAAGGGACAGATGGCTATCAGCCAAGCAGCCTTTCATTACAGCTTCAAGTACTTCCGATGGGTAAACTCATTAAGGCCACTTTATATTAAGAGTTTAAGTAGTTAAAAAAAACCAAAAGACACTATATTAATGTGATGCCCAGGTGATATACAAGCAATTATCCTTAAAGAAATGGAATATATGTTCCTAAGTCCTACAGTCAATGTAAATTTATGAATTTTTTTAAGTTTACTTCTGAAGTCTTAATAGGAAAAAACATCAAAAATACATGCTAACACTTAAAGCAGTAAATTATAATAAGTAACACACATTTTATAAAATAAAATGCATAAAATAATCCATATCCAGAAATATAAATATAAACGATGATCTGGTAAAAAATCTGTTAACAGACATCACTTTTCCACAAGTTGTTCTTTAGCCAAGCAAAAGTATTATTATTTAGTATAATCTCATGCTTTGTAGACTGAGTTGTATCATTTTAGCCCTAGTCAGATCAAATACTCCATTGAAAATGACATTATTTGTTGATAAAAGGTAAATTTTAAAAGTACAGCTAATGGTCTAGAAAAATGTTTCTTTCAGAGTAATGGTTCTCTAAACTGGAATGTGAAATGTAATATTTAAATTTCTTTAGAGCAACATAACAGGAAAACAGCATGATGTTTAAAGAAAACAACTCAATTCACTATTGACTATTCAAGGTAATAGCAGAAACATTTCTATCTTATCTGTAAGACTATTAAGCCTGTTAAATTGTTCTATATATTTGATTTAATCATTCCTTCATTGCATGATTTAAAATAGAAAACAGGCTAATAAAAATCAAGGTTATTTTCATAAAAAAATTTTCATGAAAATAATTTGGAATGCTAATACCAATATAAAAAAATCTTATTTTAAAGCATAGTTAATAAAATTTGTCCTCTAAACTTACCCTTTAAAATTATTTTTCATTACCAAAAGTACTATAAATTAATTCCAAAAGCATTCTGTAGTTTTTATTGTTTTCATGTTCTATCTTTTAAGTTGACAATTATGCAAATATGATCATTAAAAGCCAGATGAAGAAGAATAACAATCCAAATCAACCTAATGTATTTTTCAGGGTAAACAGGAAACCATTAAATGAAGAGCTCTACCTAACAAAATCGCTAATAAATTTAAAGCAAAGCCACCTTTCATCCTCAGAAAAAACTCAATTAAAAAAAAACCATTGTGTTTCCTTGCTGCCACTGCCCTAACCGAAACATGGAAACATCATTGTTCTTTTGAAACAGAAATTTTGTCTCTTATTCTTTCTAATTTTGATGAGAGAAAACAAATTAAAAATTATACCCACTAAAGACTGACATTTTATTCTCCAAAGCAAGTCACTATAATTAATTCATAAAGAAGCTTGAAATTGCCTGAAATGATATATTCTGTTTTCAAAGAGTTTTATAATGTCTTCTTAAGATCCAGAGTATATACAATTTTTATATAAACAAAAGTAATTTTATCTTTAATCTCTTTCCGTTTGTTTTTCAATCTATGCAGTGGCAACAGAATCACATTAACTCCTTAAGGCATTTAAACCAAAATCAGTCCCAATATTAAAAAAAAAAATGTCTATTTTTAAAACTATTTCTGAACATACCATTTTCCTGGAATTGTTGAAATTTTAAACTGAACTTCTATGGATTTGTTACATAGTTTTATAATCTCCTGCAAAGAATGATGATTATTCCATAGTTCACTTCTCAAATAATATTTTCAATGTATAAAACTTATTCAAGAAATCAATTTTAAATCCTTATCACCTTACTAGTAGAAAATGTCATTTGATAATAAAATTTAAATAAAGTGAACAGAGATACGCAAGCACCTTGTGAATAGCTGAATTAGTTTAGAAAGATGCTACTGTTCTCTCTAATATTTATGATTTACCCTAACTATTCATATTTACTTCATTTGCTCATTAACACATTAGATTATTATTTAAAACTAGTTATATATATATGTAAATGTAAAATCCAAAACTGCAGAAGAGTAAATACTGCATCATAATTAAATCAGTTACTGTTAAGGCAGACAAAATGAGCTTTGTGTAGATGAGCTCTGAATGTAACCAAGAAAATACTCTGAGTAAAAGCTTAGAGGTAATATAAGAAATCTGCATACATTAAACCCACTTCAAGGTCAGTTGCCTTGTGATTCAAGACAGACTCTCCTTTTCAAAAGATAAGGAGCTGATTAGTACTAAATTATTAACTGGAATATAGATTATACTGGTAAGGAAAATAAAAAAGTGTGGACATAAGGAACATATTGGGATGTGACAGCCACAATTTCTGCACTTCATTTTTACAATGGGTATTATCATTGGTTGCCACTGCAAACTCAGCAAAACCAACCAGAATATTTAAGATTGTGGTGTCATTTCGATACCAAAGTTGCTGCATTATGCAGAATGAAGGGAAGGAAGTTATCAGGTTGGGCCAGTACCTATTTCAAATATGTTCTAAAAAGGTATAATGTTTAAGAAAAATAGCAGCAGTTTTACTTGCTCACTGCAATTTAGGCTTGAACATTTTAAACAAATGTACCACAATGAGCATAAGTTTTAGCCTCTGGAAGTCAAATAAATAAATAAATAACTTGCAGTTATAGTTTCCCCATTTAAAATGTAATAATAGATTACATGTACAGTTATTCAGTCAAGAACTGCTTAACATTCTTCCTTAAAGCTTTTTAGATACAGAGGTTAATGTTTTAATTTATAAAACCAAAATTGGATAAAACTAAAAATTTTGCATCTCCATTTACTGAAGGCAGATATACACTGAACACAATTAAAATGTTGAATATTTCACCCCCTTTTTCAAAAATAACTTTTAAAAACTGTTGATTGATTTTTATTTTTTAATTATAGTAAAGTATTTTTAGGGTAAAAACATAAGACATAATTAAAATAATATTAACAGGAAACATGAATCTAACATGAACTAAACCTTGTGCCTAAGCCATTATCCCTGTCAAATAAGTAATCTGGAATTGCTTAATGCCTAACTTACATATTAGGCCAGTGATTTAAAATTCTCTACATATTAGAATCATCTGGGGAACTTATAAAGGCCCTAAGTCCAACATATATCAGAATCTAATTAAATAAGAAAGTCTAGGCTGGGTGTGGGGGCTCACGCCTATAATACTAGAACTTTGGAAGGCCCAGGTGGGTGAATAGCTTGAGCTCACAAATTCGAGACCAGCCTGAGCAAAGCAAAATCGTGTCTCTACTACAAATAGAAAAACTGAGGCAAGAGGCTCGCTTGAGCCCAAGAGTGGTAGGTTGCTGTGACCTATAACGCCATGGCACTCTACCTAGGACAACAGCTTGAGACTCTGTCTCAAAAAAAAAGAAAGAAAGAAAAAAGAAAGTCTAGATACCATTGTTTTAAAAAGTCTTCAGGTGATTTCAGTGTGTAGTAATGTGTGCTTTTTAAGATGTAAGTTCTAGGAAGGCAAAGAATTTCTATTAATATTTTCTGTTTATTATTATGTTTCCAATGCCTACCACACTGGCTCTGAACACTCCACAAATACTCACTGAAAACGAGTGAGCAAAAAGATACATATGCAAATAATTAACTTTGACAAAAATAGCTTTTATTTGAGCACCTAAGTACGTTTTATGTGTCAAGCAGTTTGCTAGTCATTGGGTATTTCGACATGAACAAATAGAGAAAATCCTTGCCCTCATGTATCTTACAATCAAATAATCATTACAAAAGTAACAATGATGGATGATGGTGTTGGTGATGATTTTTATCTGTATAAAGAGATGGCTAGCTGAGCCCCTGTGTTCCCCCAGGATCCATGAAGGCAGACTGAGATAGATAATTAATATTCTATAGATTTAGACTGTTGAAGCAGAGCAAATTTAAGAGTTTGCCGACAGCGAGAGAAGGGTAAGCCCTCATATTGATTTCTGAGCACCTGTCTTCATTTGCACTGTAGTTAATTCTTAGGTAGTTCAGTGTGAAGTAAATAATTGTGCATACTGAATTACTAGCCTGGACCTAGTTTAAATCAGAAGGAAAGTTCATCCGAATTTATTATGCTATTATGTTTCTACAGCATGAAATCAGTCCTGATTTCCCAGAGTGCCATGAACATTCTTCGCTTGCCCCATTCATTTCCACTATGTGGTTAAATATCAGAGGTAATATTTGGGAAGCATGATGCAGTGTAGTATAAAGAGCAAGCGCTGGAATAGAAGTGCCTATTTAAATATTATAAAAATGCTTACCACATCGAACATTAAACATGTTTGTAAATGGTGAAGCAACTAAAGCCATTTCCCTTAACCCAGGGATACTACATGAGTATGCATTCTCACCAGTGCTAATCAATATTGTTTTTAGGTTCTAGAACTCATAACAGGGGAAGAAAAATAAATAATTTGTATAAAATTTGTACAGTGATAGAACATGAAAATGGTCTTTAGAAAATAATCATCCTAAAATGAAGGCAGTAATACAGATTCATTTTCCTTAGATGAGATCTGACAATTAAGTTCACAAACTTGCCACTGTATATGTAAGTTGACAGCACGGTTCAAACCCTCAGAAGGGTTCCATAACCTTGGTATGTCAGCATTCTAGAGCTGTGCTGGTGTTGACATGTGGCATTTCTTGCTGAGTGGTGTTCATTATTGTGTGTTTATGTGTGTTTTTGTAAGAATATCAGAGCTTACATTAGAGCAATGAACAAACATTCATGAGTTTGTCATTAAACTTGGCAAGAGAGGAAGTGAAATCAGGGACATGTTAGCCTAAGTTTATGGGGACAAAGCCTTGAAGAAAATGACAGTGTGCAAATGGATTTCTGAGGGGAGAGAAAGTATTACTGATGAAGAGAGGTCAGGGTGGCCAGTAACAAGCAGAACTGACAAAAAACATTACAAAAGTTCTTTGAATGGTGTGTCAAGATCATTGGTTGACTGTGAGAAGCATAGCAGATCAAGGAAATGTTGATAGAGAAACAGGAAAATTTTAACTGAAAGTCGTGGCATGAGAAATGTATGCCTCTTGCATCATGACAAGGTACTGTCATGACATCATGACATGGCATCATGACATGGCACTGTCTGTGAGGGAGCTTTTACCAGTAAACTAATAACGTATTGAAACACCCTTCCTCCTCACCTGATCTGGATCCCAGTAACTTGTTTCTTTACCTGAAGATAAAGTAAATATTGAAAGGAACACATTTTGATGACATTCAGAACATCAAGGGTTATAAGATGAGTTCTCAAACTTAATTGTCAAGCCTCCTATAACAATAAATCTGATGGCCATTCCACAAAAAGAGTTTTTCTAGGATGAGCTGGTGAACCTAATACCTAGTCCCTATAAAAACTAATATCATGAAATAACTATTCTCTCAAAATAACATATGTAAGTCCAAGTAGAAAGCTAGTTATAGGTGTGATTTTTATTTATTTTTGATGGGGTACAGGCTTTTATATGACATGAGTTCAAATTCATATTAAGAAGAAAACTTTTCAAATAGTCAGAAATTTAAATGATAGTGAGGATGATCTAATTTGATATGAAAAAACAATACGAAACCATTACAATAAAAACAGTATGGTTGGGCAGCACCTGTGCCTCAAAGGAGTAGGATGCCAGCCCCATATGCTGGAAGTGGCGGGTTCAAACCCAGTCCTGGCCCCAAACTGCAAAACAAATAAACAAACAAAACAAACAATATGGTAGTGTTTCAGAATAGATAAATAGATGAGGAGACAAAAGAAAAATTCTAAATTATCTGATATATGTGGCAAATTAATATAGTCATCTCTCTTTATCCAGAAATTATTTGCTCTAGGACCCCTGTAGACACCCAAATCTGAGGATGCTCATGTCCCACATAAAAAGGCATAATATTTTAATATAACCTACACACATCCTACTATATACTTTAAATCATTTTTAGATTACTTATAATACTGAATACATGTAAATGCTATGTAAAGAGTTGTTATAATTTTAATTTGTATTTTTTGTTATATTGTTATTTTTATTTTTTTCAAAAATATATTCAATCCATGATTGACTGAATCTGTGGATATGGAACCCACAGGTAGGAAGAGCTGATTGTGTATTATAAAGACATTTATTTAAGTTCATGGTGTAAAAGGATATTTTATTTAAATAATTATTTTGATGTTTTAATCTTGCTGATAAAAGTAGTGGGACTCATAAGCCACACCACATATAAAAACATCCATACATATTTATGTAAAAATGACATAAGAATATAAATGCATAAAAATATAAAAATGAAAAGAAAATAGATTTCTTTTACCAATAGATAAATAATATTTTGGATGAGAAGATTAGATGTTAAAGACCTTTAACCTCAATCTTCTGTAAATAATTCTTATCAATTATAACTTCTTATATTGAATTACAAAATTCTACTGTTTATATTCAGAATTCAGAAATTTTACAGTATGTCTAGAAGTGCCTCTTTTTATTTTTTTCATTAATCTTTCATTGACTTGATAAGTTCTTTTTATCTCTATTAAACACTTATTTGTCAAGAGAGAACCCTTCTATTACATTTGTATCGTCTTTTTTTTCTTTATTCTTTTCCCAAAACCTCCCATTATTTGAATGTTATAAAGGTTCTATCTCAAAGGATTCACAAGAGGATTAACTAAATTAAAAGCTGGAAAACATCTTAAACAATGCCTGCCACATTGTTGACTTCTAAAAATATGTTTATGTTATCCATCCTCCAAGTCCCATATGTTTTCTTTTATTATTTTTTAATTTATATTTTATTGTATTTCTTTTTTATTTTTTCCCTTTATTATTTCCATTATTATTACCATCACTTTGTGGCCTGGCTTTTGTTCAGATATTTATTTTGAATCACTAATTTAGATCCCCATAAGGACCATATTCTCACTGAATACCTTTCTAACTCTTTAAACTCAAATAATACATGTTAGTTTTAGACCACATTTAGACCATTCTGATCTTGGAAGCTAAGCAGGGTTGGGCCAGGTTAGTACTTGGATGGAAGAAAATTATGTAAATCTAAAGCTGCCTTACATATTCATTATTTTTATTCTAAGCATCATCAGTCAGCTCCAGAAGTTCTGCCTAAATGCAGGTTGCTTGTTCTACACATTTTACTTATCTTTCCTTTCTCTGGCTGTCGGGTTTCCTTAGGCGAACTTTTTTTTTTTTTTTGATTGCTTGTAGTTTCATTCACCCTCAAGTCCTCAAGTCCCAGATCTGCCTCCTTGAGTATGGTAAATGGAAGAAACACACAGAAATGGAAGGTACAGTAGTGTACACCTACACCTGTAGGTGACAGCTCCATTGCAGGGCGAGAGGTAGTGTCTTCAGTTACAAAGACCACTGTTTTGATGGTTAGAGATAAAGGAATTTAGATTAATAGCACAGCTTTCCTATTTTCCACAGGGACCTAAAACACCAGAAGCTCTTCTTTTTTTTTTTTTTTTGGTAGAGACAGAGTCTCACTTTATTGCCCTTGCTTGGTAGAGTGCTGTGGCTTCACACAGCTCACAGCAACCTCCAACTCCTGGGCTTAGGCGATTCTCTTGCCTCAGCCTCCTGAGTGGCTGGGACTACAGGCACCTACCACAATACCCGGCTATTTTTTTGTTTTGTTTTGCAGTTTGGCCAAGGCCAGGTTTGAACCCACCACCCTCAGTATATGGGGCTGGTGCCCTATTTGCTGAGCCACAGGTGATGCCCAGAGTAATTTAATCTCTCTCTTTTTTTTTTTTTTTTTTTTTTTGGCATTTTTTGGCTGGGGCTGGGTTTGAACCCACCACCTCTGGCATATGAGGCCAATGCCCTACTCCTTTGAGCCATAGGCATAGCCCCAGAAGCTCTTCTAATGATAACACTCATTCTGGCATGCCTAACCTTGAAGGCAATAGGGTTGTTCTAGATTTCTTAGTTGGAACTCTTATTCTTGCTCCAGGACCCTCTTGCATAAGACATAAATCAGATACCCAAGAAACTCACCCACCTTTCTCACTTATTCTAGGTTCACAACTAGAACAAGGGAACAATGGCTCTTACCCACTCACTCTATCAGATTTGTTCACACCCTCCTGGCCTTATTGTCAGTTACCTCAGCACTTCTCCTCTTGAGAAAAAGTAAATGGTGACTGGATTAAAATTGGGAGGTGAGAAAATTAAATATTTGAAAATTAAATATTTAAAAAAATAGAAGACAAATATTGATGAGAAAGATGATCCAAACTCAGAAACATTTTTTAAAAAAATGGGAGTTCTGAGTGCCTAAACAGATTCTAATAAAAATTTATGAAAAGAAATTTGCATCTAATTTAAAATGGATATCCCTTACTAGGGTAAGTATAGTTCTCTCTTATAGCACCCTTTTCTTCGTCTCTGTAGTCCAATTTTCAGTTATGTAATTAAGTTTGTTTACATGATTATTGTCTATTTCCTACAGTAGTCTACTAGGATGAATAAGCATTCCCATCTCCACTACAGTAGAAAATGGTACCCAACCTCCATATTTAACAGGATGGTATTCCTATAAAAAAAAAGTACAAGAAGAAGGATACATCTGCATGTAGTATTACTGACACTCCTACTTTTGCTGACTGCTGAGAAAAACGTGAAGAAAATAAAGGAAGAAGTTTAGGTTCCTTAAGCTCCAGGCATCACTGGGTAACAATCTCACAAATCCAAACGTAGGGATAACAAAGTTCTTTATGAATTTTCCTGTGCAGACCAACTGGCATCTACAGTTGGATCATTTAAGATAAATTATTCTAATATATTAGAACTCAGAATTAAAAGAATCATTTCCTCATAATATTGGCCTTATTCCATGAAGGACTCCATTTTTTAAACATAGAGAAAGTGAAATATTTTGTAGAAGAAAATACAGACTGATTAAAGTGTCTTCAGCTCATTTAATAATCACAGTAGTGGTGTGCGAGAGCTGGGTCAGGTGGTGGTAACTTTTATTTTAAAAGTAGAGGAAATACGTTTCACTGAGGTTTTACATAAAGTTTAAGGCTGCAAATAGCTAGATCTGAATGTAATCATTCTTAAATTTCCCACACCATAATCTTTCCTATAGCTTAGTCTCACCTTATATTTGGTCTCTGACAAAGTACGTTAAAGCTGAAAAAATCATCTGAGAGTCTTGGTAGGCCAGTACTATAGCACGCCAATAGACCCCAAACATAAATAAGATACCCCGGGACGCACCCACGCCTCTCACTTACTATAAGTGCTGCTCACATACCATCCTTCTTCCCAGCAATAAGACTGAGCAGGTAAATATCACAGAAAAGAACAAATTAGACAAGGAAATTGCAAAATGCACAGTTATGCCTTCTCACATGAACAGGGTTGAAGATAAATGTACTAACATCAGGTTTAAAGCCTTTATTGAAGATTGCACAAAGAAAAACTGAAGTAGTAGAGTTGATTTCTCTGAACTACTAAATTCCCACCAAAAAACAGAGAGCTCAAGATACATTTTAAAAGTAAAGTTAGAAAAGCAAGTAATGAATTTTATCTAGTTTACAAAGAAAGGCAGAAATCCTAATCTAGGCTAACTTAAAATACATTTTATAAATAAGAATCAGTAGTAATATATAAAGAACTTATGGTGGGTTATTACAAAAGTTTTGAGATATACAAAAATCAAGAAATGTAAAATCTGTGCAGATAGCAACAAATGAAGCCCGGCCAGCAGCACCAATAAGCCGAGCAAGTTGAAATTTGAACAGGTGAATCAGAAAGGATGCTGTCGACTGTATTTCTGGGAAGCAAAATAATGGACCATAACATAGTCTCAAATTTTGTAGTGACCAATATATACCAATATTTGTTTAGTGTCTGTTTTGTGAAACAAAAATTCATATTACCAAAAGAGCTAAGCAGTGCACCAATTTCAGAAGTAAATATTAAATAAAATTATTTGAATTCAGATTATGAGTAGTATAAAAACAATGACCATTTAGTTAATTTCCTAAGGGTCAAAATATGTTTTTCACAGTTGCATTCTCGGACACTATTAACTGATACTGGTATATTATAATTCTGTATTTGAACTTCTTAAACACGAAACAAAGATATCCCCTTCTGTTTGTGTGCTTGTGTGTGTTTATGTGTATGTCTGTCAGTTCTCATTATCCACAGTAATTATTTTCTATACAGTGACCATGAACACCGAATTAGCAAATGCTGAATCATTGCTCCCAGGGAAAATGAAGGTTACAGCCCTGGGAGCTCCTGGTTACAATATTTTCATAGACCAGTCAATATATAACCTTCCTTTTGTGTATGTTTCCCTTTAGGACACCTATTTAACATATATCATTGGTTCATTAATACTGAACTCACAGCTAACATATGCACTATAATTCACATGCACTATAATATAACTCATCCTTGAATAAAGCTTATAGAACCCAAATATTTTCCCGTAAAGCACATCCAAAGCCCTCTTGCTCTGATGAACGCTCGACAGCAGTATGCTTGGGGACCATCTTAAGCAGCAAAAACACCAACACAAACACAAAAATGAAGAAAACATGGCACTAAATATACTATGAAATGGACACTTTTTTGGCATGAATGCTGAAACAAAAAGGGGCAGAGTATTGCCTTATTTGATTTCACCTGGGCATATATGCATATTGAGAACTCAAACTTTTTATCACACAGCACATGTCCAGAAATGGCTGCCACAGTGCTGTAGGTATTGATTTGGGGAATAAAAGTCAATTTAAAAAAAATAAAAAATAAGTCAATTTAATTAATAAGTAGGCAAATTCATAAATTCAGAATCTGCAAATAATGAAGATTGATTCCATTTATATATATACATTATAACTAAAGTTTTACATGTATAATAAAAAGAAAACCATTTGTTGGGCTGTGGAGCATATTAAATATATCTTGAGGCAAAGAAAACTTCCTGAGAATGGCAAAAACCTTTCAAATAGCAATATTTAAAATTTGTTTAATTTATTGCGATATTAGGAAACTACAAAAACTACATCAATACATTTTTGTGAGTAGGACTTGGATTTTAAATGGAAAGAAAAATTGGTATCTATTAACAAATCCACTTCCTTTTAGCTTTGCATTTGTTCTTAAATTAAACTTCCAAAGTTCGCAAGCAATTTTGTTTGGTTTGGGAAACAAAACAAAGACTTTTCACGTTCCGGACCCTAAGAGTAAAAACTCTATTACTAAATCTGAAATTAAAAATAAACAAGCAAAACCTTCATCTAGTAGCACCACTGCAATACTGGATTGCGACGGTAAACGGAATACGTGTTCAGCCATTTCCATCCACATTCTGTTAGGGCGATCTAATTTTTCAATGATATTTATGCATTTTCATGACAAATATCATATTCTTCTGTTTTTCTTTGGTTATGGTAGAAAGGAAGAAAGAAAGAGAGCAAGGAAGAGAGAAAGGTGAAGAAAAGGAGAAATAAAGGAAGGAAAAGAGAAAAAGCCAGTTAGGTCACAAATATGAACTTCTGGAAAAGTTCAGGTAGGCCATGAATATATAGAATTTAAATAAACTCAATATACATTTATACCAACATACTGTCAGTAAAAATAATCTTATGTGTTACCTAAATGTTAAGAGCATATCAAAATGAATTTCATGATATTTCTAATTTCAAATAAAGATGAGTAAAAATTAATACCAGGTGGGAGAACAGTTGTGCATGCACAGTTGTGCATGCAGTTCTTGGAAGGTCTGATGCTTATACAGTTTGAGGAGCTTCTTGAAAAGAAATGAATTACAAGAGACACATTGCTAATCTGAGACTTATGGGGGTTCATGAACCCAACTGATGGCTCTGAAATTTCAGAGTTATTAGTTTCCTTTGAAATGTCCCTTCAACCTACCAAATACAATAACTGATTTTATTTAAACTAATATTATCCTGATTCCTCTTCTTCCTTATTGGCAACTCCCTTTTTATTCCACTTCCTCATACACATTATAAATAAAGACATCTTCCAATGTTCATTCATTAGCTACTATTCTTTTTTTCTTTTGGAATCTCAGACATTTAAATTTACCATCACTATGTAGAAATATGTGGTTTCTTGTACCCTCAATGAATCTCCAACAATTAAAAAAAATGGTGACTAACAAAAAAAAAGAAATATGATTTCAAATTTGTATTATATCATTGCAAAGTATAATTTTAAATCCTCTGTTGTTGATTAACCTTTTTTCTCTAGAATGCTTTTCTCATCACATACAGGAAAACTTCACCACAATAATGTAAGTGCAGGCCAAAAAATTCAATCTCATTACTATGAGGTTAATAAAACATCACAAGGGAGCCTATGGAACTACCTGCATTAAAGGTAAGTTGTCAGGTGACACAATCTAATGCTATCCATGCGGCAGAGGTGGGATAGACAGGGTAACATTTGCTCATTAAGGATAAATATATTAATGGGAAGATTCTGGAAGGTGTGATTGGTTAGAACTGTCAAAACAGTGACAACTGTTTGTCTCTTTATTTTCTAATGTATTTCTCAGTATTTTCAAACTGCCATTGACTTCCCCTGCCTTCTAATGTTCACTTATATTTCGAGAATGGGAGTTATAGAAAGGATGGGAGCCAACTGCCCACACTTATCATTGTGTCCAAACTATAATACATATTATTACAAGTTTTATTATATATCCCACACACAAACACACTTATGCACATATATAAACTGGAATTCTGTTGCCCACTGCTGATGCAAAGCTTTTCTTCCTGATTTCCCTAATTTTATCTTAATATAATCATTCTTCCAATAACCCACATACTATATATACATATATAAATGCATACATATATATACATATGCAATCTTAACAAATACAGCAAATTCTATCCACTTGTCTTCTTACAGTCCAAAATCACACTTTATGCATTTAGTCTTAATTTTTATTTTTCAACATTTATTTTATGACCCAGAATATAGTCCATCAGGATGAGCATCCCCTTTACACTTCAATAGAATGTTTATTCTGTTGGCACTGGGTGGAGTATTCTGTAATGTTAATTAGGTAAATTTTCCTGTTTGTGTTGACTGGGTCATCTACACCTTTACTGTTTTGTAGTTCTTTCATTAAATGTATACATAGTTAGGATCCTTAAGTCTCTTTTAAAAATTGACCCCTTTATAATTACATAAATCACCTTTTATTCTTGATAATATTCTTTATTCTGAAGTCTCAAAACTGAATACACATTCTTCTCATCAGCCCATGGAATATACTCTGATCACATCTTAGGTCACAAATCTAACCTCAGCAAATTTAAAAGAATAGAATAGAAATTATTCCTTGCATCTTCTTGGACCATCATGGAATAAACATGTCATACTTTAAAGATCTTGAAAAAATAATACTTCATTTTATAGGGAATCAGAAAAAACCTCAAATAGCCAAGACAATACTCAGAAATAAAAATAAAGCAGGAGGAATCATGCTACCAGACCTCAGACTATACTACAAATCGATAGTGGTCAAAATAGCATGGTACTGGCACAAAAACAGAGAGATAGATGTATGGAACAGAATAGAGAACCAAGAGACGCACCCGGCTACTTACTGTTATTTGATCTTTGACAAGCCAATTAAAAACATTCAGTTGGGAAAAGATTCCCTATTTAACAAATGGTACTGGGTGAACTGGCTGGCGATCTGTAGAAGACTGAAACTAGACCGACACCTTTCACCATTAACTAAGATAGACTCTCACTGGATTAAAGATTTAAACTTAAGACATGAAACTATAAAAAATACTAGAAGAAAGTGCAGGGAAAACACTTGAAGGAATTGGCTTGGGAGAATATTTTATGCAGAGGACCCCCCGGGCAATTGAAGCACCACCAAAAATACATTACTGGGACCTGATCAAACTAAAAAGCTTCTGCACGGCCAAGAACACAGTAAGTAAAGGAAGCAGACAGCCCTCAGAATGGGAGAAGAGATTCACAGGTTATGACTCTGACAAAGGTTTAATAACCAGAATCCAGAGAACTCAAATGTATTGGCAAGAAAAGAATAAGTGATCTCATCTCAGGGTGGACAAGGGACTTGAAGAGAAACTTCTCTGAAGAAGACAGGCACACAGCCTACAGACATATGAAAAAATGCTCATCATCCTTAATCATCAGACAAATGCAAATCAAAACTACTTTGAGATATCATCTAACTCTAGTAAGATTAGCCCACATCACAAAATCCCAAAACTAGAGATATTGGTGTGGACGTGGAGAAAAGGGAACACTTCTACACTGCTGGTGGGAATGCACACTACTACCTTCCTTTTGGAAGGATGTTTGGAGAATACTTAGAGATCTAAAAATAGACCTGCCATTCGATCCTATAATTCCTCTACTAAGTATAAATCCAGAAGACTAAAAATTACATTATAACAAAGATATTTGTACCAGAATGTTTATTGCAGCCCAATTCATAATTGCTAAGTCATGGAAGAAGCCCAAGTACCCATTGACCCACAAATGGATTAAATAATTGTGAGAAATGTACACCATGGAATATTATGCAGCCTTAAATAAAGATGGAGACAAAAAAAAAAAAAAGAAAGATGGAGACTTTACATCTTTCCTGTTTACATGGATGGAGCTGGAACATACTCTTCTTAGCAAAGTATCTCAAGAATAGAAGAAAAATTATCCAATGTACTCAGCCCTACTATAAAATCAATTTATAGCTTTCATATGAAAGCTACAACCCAATAATAGGCCAAGAATATGGGGAAAGGGGAGAGGGAGGGGAGGAGGAAGGTTGGGTGGAGGAAGGGTAATTGGTGGGACCACGCCTATGGTGCATCTTACGAGTGTACATGTGAAATTTACTAAATGTAGAATGTAAATGTCTTAACATAATAACTAGGAAAATGCCATGAAGGCTATGTTAACCAGTTTGATGAAAATATTTCAAATTGTATATAAAACCAGCACATTGTACCCCATGATTGCATTAATGTACAAAGCTATGATTTAATTAAAAAAAAAAACACAGTTATCATATGTTTGAAGATGTACATTATATCGTTGTTTATAAAGCAACACTTAAGAATAAAGGAATTCAAATTAAAAAAAAGTAAATAAAATCCAAAACAGACATATACATAATTAATGACTTAAATGTAAAAAGTAAAGCATTTAGAAAGAATAATAATCAGTAATACTAAATATATCTGCTGTCTCAGAAAAGGAAAAAGAATCACAATAAAAGATGAAAAAACACAAGCCACATAGAAAACATTGACACATCTGATTATATTAAATTTTTAAAAAAAACCTTTGTGCATCCCAAGTCACCATACACAAAAAGACAAAGTGATAACTGTATCAAATAAGGCAAGAATTTGATGTGATTAGAAATACAGAAAAAACAAACTATTAATTTCTAATTACATAAAATTCAGCTATATAAAAAGTGTCTATGCAAAGTCTGGCAATTAAGTTCATGAACTCATCCCTAGTTAAAGTGCCACATACCTCATTGCTGAATATCACCACCGTCACTTTCAAAGTTCTCCATTTGGGAAGCTATGGACTGATGCCAGTACCTAGTCCGCCATTCAGAGCACTTTTCCTAGGATGAGTTCACAAACTTAATTGTGTGTACAACAATAGTTTTTGATGGTCATTTGAGAAAAAGAGTTCCAGTATTGCTTACATGAGTGATAGCACAGCAGGTTTGTTTACACCGGCATCACTACAACGTGAGCATGAAATTGCAATGGCTATGAGTCAACAGGAATTGTTTGTTTTTTGAGACAGGATCTCACTCCGTGTTTAGGCTACAATGCAGTGGTTTCATCTTAGCTTATTGCAGCCTCAAACTTCTTGTTCAAGCAATCCTTCTGCCTCATCTTTTCAGGTAGCTGGGCCTATAGATGTGCACCACCATGCCCTAGTTATTTATTTTATCTTAACTTTTGGAGCGATGGGGTCTCACTAGCTCAGGCTAGTCTCAAAGCCTAACTGCAAGGGATCCTCCCACCTTAGCCTCCCAAAGTACCAGGATTACAGGCATGAGGCACCATACCTGCCTGTCAATAGTAATTTTTAGCTCCATTATAATCTTTTGGGACCATTATCCTATATTGTTGACCTGAATGTGGCACCTGACTGGGTATATATATATGTTTATGTGTGTAAACATACTCATAAACAAGCACATATGTAGGCAGTAGGAAGAGAGAGAGAGAATTAAGTTCCATTTATGATCTCTATCTGAAAGTCTTAACTTGCCACAATTTCCAAATGAATCATAACAATAACTATCAGACTGTATCAGTTTCCCATACCGCACCACATGGCAGGCATTAGAACATTCAGGCTTTCCACAGCCAAACCCAGTTGCTGAATTCCTGTTGGTCTGTCCAATCTTTACACACATTTCCTCTTAACCTCAGGTCTCCTTTAAGACAAATCATAACTCCAAGAGGCCAAATATGGATCTCTGTGACTCCCAAACTTTTGCACATTCTACTTTCTCACATTGGCTCAGGGCTTGCATCTTTCCAATGAAAACTGCCCCCATAAACAGTCTAGCCATCCAGAATTCACCAAAACTAGGAAAACAACTCCAAGCCTAGCTACAAATATTTCCCCCTGCTCCATCCAATCCTTGTTCACTTTCTCTGCTTATCAGCCTCAACTGACTTATATGTGAGCAGAGTCCTACAGATGTGGCAGCATCCATGGTACCTCGTACTCAGACTCAGCACATACATTTTTTAATTTTCTATTTAATTGTCTTCTCAACTGAAGTTTCAGCCTGATAGTTGTTTCTATTCAATCTTCAAGCCAATCAAACTGAATTGTCTAAACTTCAATTCAGATGATGTCATTCACTCAAAACTTTTCGATAACTTTCCACTGCCCTTAGCTCAAATTCCTCAGTATGGATTAGGGGACATTTCAAAATGAGTTCTGGCCTTCCTCTTCAGGGTAATCTTTGTCATTCCTCTCCTCCCCTGTAAGCGTCAGTATAAATGAATTTCCTCCACTCCTTTTCTCTCTGGCCTCTGTGTCTGATGCCTGGTTACAGCTTTCCTCTTTCCCCTCTTCGCTTACTTTGTTCTCCCCACAGTATAAAGTCAGACATCATCGTTATTCCTTGAGTTGTGCTTTCAGCTAAACTCTAAACCGTTTGAAAATTGGTACTTTTGTCTTCCTGCTCCTTTATGCCTACTGGCTGAAAATATGAGGCTTCAATAAATAGTTTCTGAATAGGTGAATGATTTCCAACCTAGAAAGATCTTCCTCAAGAGATTTAATAAATTTTCTTGTAGTTATTAAGGCATAGTTTTGTATTTAACTCCTTAATAAAAATTTATTTGGGGCCATGGTATGATGAAGATCTAACTTCCTTTTATTTTTTTGAAAATACTTTTGTACCCACATATGTTAATTTTATATAGATATGTAGTAAATCCTCATAAAAACATATTTTATTTCTATATTGCAAGATGAGTAAATGGCTCAAGACTTCAGGCCAGTCCCTCCTTCTCAAATAGGATGAGGGAAAATTCTTGCCCAGGTCAGGGAGGAGAAGGGAGCTCCTACAAAATCTCCCCACCTGTCCTGGAGGGAGGGGTGTTTCCTGCATATGGAAAAGGGTCTCTGTCTAGTCTCTATTTGTTACAATATTCTCTCTGTGTATTCCTGCCCCAACACCATCATCATGTCCTTATAATAAAGTTTAAAAAATGAAATGGTTAGTTTCCCTTCACTTTTTATAATCCTTTTTCAAATTTACTACTTCAGTCTGTTTAATCATGTTAAATTAACTTTTGAATCCTTTTGACAAGTTTTGTGAACCATAAATTAGTTTTAAAACTTATAAATCTTCTACATGTTTTAGTTTTCTCACTCAAAGACCTAGTAATTCTAATTTTTTAAAAATCTTTTCTTTTAAATTACCTAATAAATGTAAAATTGTCTTAAACTCAACACATCTGTTATGATTACTTCCAAACACATATAGTCTTAAAACATGTAACTAGTTGAATTTGGATGGACATATATAATTTTATTAAATATCAGATAGTTTTATAAAATATATTACTTGTAAAAAGTATAATAATGCTCACCATTACCATTATGTCTTTAATTATAGAAGTCATATAAGCTTGATTGTAAATAAAACATAAGAGCAAAGCTTACAATATACGGGAAGTTAAAATTTAAAAGTCAATAGTTCCCCTTCCAATGCCACTTCTCAGTAGGAGAACGATTGTAAGAAAATAAGTAGAAATGTAAGTATATAGATTATATAAAGAAATAGAGAATTATTCATCTATAACTCTGATATATAATCTATATAGAAAATGGAAAACATATATTTCATAAACACACACTAACCCATAAACAGACATATACATATTAGAATCTATTTATATATATATACACACATATATATTCTTTCCATATACCTATAGAATCTTTAGCCGAAAATAAAATTGTAGAGTTCAACCATCAAAACATGAATATCATTCTATATTAGAACTTGAAGTCACATTTTAGTTTTTAGCCACTGCATAAAAAACATTCACCCACCTAGGCAATAGGAATTGCCTTGGTTCCTATCACAAAGTTGTCTGAAATGTAAAATAATCCTTAAAGTTGCCTTTTATTGTATGAGAGGAGAAAAATGGAATCTAGGAAAAACCATCACATAAGCAACACATTCAAAAAATATTTAGAAACTAAAATTAAATGTTAGTGAGTCAGTTTAATCATGAATCTATTAAGTTTTAAATTAGAAAGAAGGTCAAAGGGAATGATATTGTAGTAATAAAAATATATGCTTCCTTGTAGGAATCAAGGGATACGAGAATGAGATGGCTTGTTAATTATTTTCTCTGATTAGGTTACCTATTTCTCCCATGCACATTTAAATATTAATCAGAGATTCACTTTAGTACATTATTATTCAAAGAGGATAAAATGAGGGAAGAGGTCAAGCATAAGATAAACAACCAGAGAAAATGAGGATGCATTTCCTGCTTGTTAAACCCAGTATTTAATTATTACTAAAGCTGCTTGTAAATTTTATGGTAGATTTTATCCTTGCTGTTATACAGACTGAACTTTCATGTTAAGATTCTTAAAGTGAACAAAATCTCCTACTTTTCATATCTATTATTTAACTTTTAGGTTACATAGTGCCTAATACACTAAAAGATTGGTATGAAGTGGTAGAAATATAAGATACAATTCTCTGTAATATGCATATGCCCAATCTTCAATTGTTTATGTAATCATTTTTAAGTGTATCCGGATTTTTAAAAGGCAAAACCATTTATTTTCATTACAAAATAAAATTAAACTAACCCATTTTAAAAGTTCAATTTTTCCCCCCAAACTCTGGAGATGTCTCTTCCTAATTAAAAAAATGATTTAAAATGCACTGTTAGTTATTACAAATAGACTATCAAAGGTCATTCCACTTAAAATTATTGAGTATAAACAGAGTTAATTATTCAGGGTTCATGCCTCTACAAAATATTTAAAATGTAACTGACAGTTAAATGGATTCATTACAGCCTTCCTCAGAGGACTTTTAAACTAGATTAAAAAAATGACAAGAATGCCCAAATATGTGTATTTTCCACTCTTGTATTACGTACTTTTAGTGAACTCTTACATTACGGAGTTTGCAAAATAACTATTTTAAGGGACATGTATATTTGTTTATGAATGACAAGACAGTGAAATTGAAGCAAAAGGAGATTAAAAAAATGTTTTCACATATTTTGCTTTATCATTTTCCCATACTTTGCTTTAACTTTGTCCAAATTTTAGTGAATCAAAAAAATTTCAAAACAGTCTGGTTGTGAGTTCCCAGAATTTTGAAAGCTTTGTACTGTTTATCTTAGGGTAGGAGAAGGGTTAAAAAAATGGGATAGAGAGAGAAGCCAACATAGGGTAGGCCATAAACTATCCCAAATTCATTTGCATATTCCAAAAATGTTTTGGGAGGCAAAAAATTCATAATGCATATGAATCAGGAAGGCACAGCTAGCAAGAAGCTTAGAGATATCTCAGACTAATGCTTCATTTTGCAGCTGTGGAAAAAGAGGTTAAGTAGCTTGTCAAAAGTCCACCAACCAGTTAGCAGAAGATTCTAGTTTAGAAATTGGCAACTATCAGATATTCAGTAGGCAAAACCAATACCTGCACTCAAAAACTAACACATTTTTAGAAAAAGTTATCATAGAAAAATAGAGACCTTTTTCTCTCAAAACCCTAAAAAATTATTCAAAAACTCCACTGAAAAGAAAATTTCTCAATGATAGAATGAGCACTAAAAGTTGAGTATATCCCAGATTCTGGTAAAATTTTTATAATTACCTGCATTAATGAGTAGAATTAAGAAACACTCATTCTCCTTTCCACTCTTGTACCACCAAATGTAAAGGGTATAATTCAAAAGTACAATATTGTGGAATCAGATTAGTAAAGTCAAACTAGCTTTCCCAATTCACAATTCACTGCAAAAAAATCCCAGGATTACTTATAGATAAGGAACGAGAGTCATTTTAATTTATAATAAAACATCAAAACTGGTGGGGTGCCATGGCTCATGCCTGGAATCCTAGCACTCTGGGAGGCTCAGACAAGAGATCCCTGGAGCTCAACAGTTTAAGACCAGTTTGAATAAGAACAAAATTGGCCTCTACTAAAACTGGAAAAATTAGCTGGGCTTTGTGGCACATGCCGGTAGTCTCACCTACTTGGGAGGCTGAGGCAAAAGGACTGCTTAAACCTAACTGTGAGCTGGGTTGATACCATGGCAATCTGGCCAAGGCAGAAAGTAAGACTGTCTGAAACAACAACAACAACAAAACAACAAAATACTTATCGAAACTAATTAAAAAACTGTCATCAGCAGAATATGAATATGCCATTTGAACAAAGGAAAACACAAACAGAAACCACCAAACAGGGGAAATGTTCAAATTTGGTAATAATTAAAGTACATAAACCTCAAAAAATAATTTTATACTTAGAAAATTAGCTATTTTATTTTATTTTATTTTATTTTATTTTATTTTATTTTATTTTATTTTATAGAGACAGAGTCTCATTTTATTGCCCTTGGTAGAGTACCGTGGCATCACACAGCTCACAGCAAACTCCAGTTCCTGGGCTTAGGCGATTCTCTTGTCTCAGCCTCCCAAGTAGCTGGGACTATAGGTGCCCGCCACAATGCCCGGCTATTTTTTTGTTGCAGTTCAGCCAGGGATGAGTTTGAATCCACCACCCTTGGTATATGGGGCTGGCGCCCTACTCACTGAGCCACAAGCGCTGCCCAAGCTTATTTTTTAAATGACAACCTATGCTATAGACAACTGATATCACTAATACAACACTAATAATGTGAATTGCCTTCAATCTTACATATACCTATAGTTGTGTGTGTCTATATTATTTATATAATATATGCATACACCTAGAAGTATTAAAATGTTTCTAACTTTTGACCTTGTAATTCCAGTTCTAAGATCACATCTTTCTTAAGATTTAATCACCAGAATCGCACGCACTTCGTAATTTTAAGGCAGAAACACTGTGGTTATTATGTAGGGTAAGGTTACATTTTCTGTTTTCTTTCCTGACCCTGCCCAGAATTTTATTGGCTTTTAGGATTGTGGAGGCAACTTATATTCCTATGTTCTGAAAATAGTCGACAATGAGTCCTAGCCCTTAAATGACCCAGAACTTCCTATTTACTAACTTTAAATTGATTCCCATCCACAGCACAGGATTATGGCTTGCAACCATATGATTTTGCCATACGTGGTACACTCCCATTGGCACACCCGGGATATCATCAACTGTCAGAACTATGTTATAAGTAATGCCACTTTCTCTCCCATTGAAAAGAACTCATTCCATAATTCCAGAAAGTAAGAGAGTTTTTATAGGTACAACACTGATTCAGCTCTAGCATAAACTTCAGTATTTGGAGTAACAAATTACTCACAAAACAAACAACAAGGATTGTGAAACAGTAGCTTGTCATGGCACCATGGATAAGAAGTTCTAATCTAGCCCAGCAACTACTAAAAGAAAATCTTGACCACGTCTGTCAATGAAAGCCAAAAACACTATTCTATATAGCCAGCTCTCTTGTATCATCACAGCTACTATTAATTAAAAAAAAATACAACTTTAATTATATGATCGATATATCCCGGGCCTTGTATTATGTTACACGTTTTGTCTTATTTCATACGTACAATAGTGCTGTAGGTGACCACCATCTTTATTTTACAAAAGGGAAACTGAGGCTTAGAGAGTTTAATAATTAGCCAAGACGTAGTAAGGAACAAAACTAAGTATAAGTTCAGGGCTCCCTAAAGTCAAAGTTTGTCCCTGTAACCAGTGCTGTCTTTAACCACAGGAAATTTCTCTAAGTATTTGAGAATTCTTCAATATGAAAAGCAATCTTTTCTTTCCATACCCCCGACTGCCCTTCCTATGGCTGCCTCCCTAGTTTGGAGATCTCACATTCTGTCGAGAAAAAAGTTTATCCATGTAAAAATTACCTGTGTTGAAGTGTGCTTGTATACTTTTAAAATACAAATACTTCATAATATACTTACTATTCTGCATATTTCTCTGTTTGAAAATATATCCAGGAAATTTATATATATCATTGAATATTGGACAATTCTACTAACAGACTATTGAGTTATCTTTGGACTTTTGCTATTACATACAATGGTATGAGCAGCCTACAAACATCTTTGCTCGCAATGTCTGAGTCTTTCTAGCAATAGAATCCCTAAGTCAAAGGGTACAGACATTTTTTCTCTTTGAGTTAAGATTACTTCAAAGCAATAATAATAATAAACACACACACCAATACATGAGAACAAAATACTTGCTCTTCCACAACCACACCAATACCAAATATCAAAACAGATTTTTACTTTTCCTAATGCCAGTGGTAGAAATTACATCATTAATACATTGTTATTCACACTTAAATGTCTTTATTTGTGGACTAGGAATTTCATTATTATGTTTAAAAACTTAATTGTTTTTTTTTATTTTAAGCTATGTTTATATCTTTGCTCATCAGGCTGGTTGATATTTTCTGATTGATACTCTTTATATGTTAAAATTAATAGTTATCTAAAATAGGTTATAAACTATTTTTATTATGCAGACTTTTAAAACTTTCACATAGTCAATTTTTATTCTATTTTGTTTCTTTACATTTTCTTGTGTTTGTGCAGATATTCTCACTAAGGTTAGAGGAAAAAATTTCTCTTAATTTCTCTCACTTGCTCTTTCATACAACTTTTATATATTCACTATTTTGTATTTAAAACTTTGTTTTGGAATAAGTTGAAGCAACCTACTGTACACACGGTGAACTGTAGCTAAAAACATGTAATATATACTTGAACATCACTGAGATTTTAGGTGTGCTCACCACAAAAACGTAAGTATTTAGATAATGCATGCGCTAATCAGCTCAATTCAGCCAATCCACAATGTATACATACCGCAAAGCATCTGATTGTACACCATGAATATATATAATTTTTATTTGTCAATTAAAAAGTAAATGAATAACTTTGTTTTGTTGCAGTGTAAGAGTTCTTTATATATTTTGCATACTAGACCCTTATCAGAAATGATTTGAAAATATTATCTCCCAGACAAGTGAATTTTCTACTTTCTTCATAATGTTCTTTGAAGCACAAAGGTTATAATTTTGATGAAACCTAATATTTTTTTTCCTTTCTGAAGTGTCATACTTAAGCACTCATTGCGTAAGCCAGGTGATCAGGATGTGGTATGTTTTCTTCTGAGCATTTGATAGTTTTAGCTGTTATACATGGGTCATTGATCACTTTGAATTAATTTTTGTATACACTGTTAGATAAGGGTTCAATTTCTTTCTTTCTTTTTTTTTTCTTTTGGTGTAAATTCCCTATTATCTGAGCACCATATTTTTTCTCCATTATCCCAGGGCTTTTGTCAAAATCAGCTGGCCATAAATGTTTGAGTTTCAATTCTGTTTAATCTACCGATTCTAATATTAGTTCTATGGTTTTAATTACTGCACCTTTGTAGTAAATTTCGACATTGAGAGATGTTAGTCCTTCAGCAGTGTTCTTTTCTTTTCTGTTTGGAATTTCATATATTTCCACATAATCTTTAGGATCATCTTGCAGGGTTTGCAAAAAGAAAAAGAGAGAGAGAGAGAGCTAGAATTTTGGCAGAATTATCAAATCTATAAATTAATTTGGGGAGCATTGTCATCTGAACAATATTAAATCTTCCAATGCACAAACATGGGGTGTCTTAATTATTTAGGTATTAGCCAATTCCTTCTAAAAATGTTTGTAGTTTTTAGTGTACAAGTCTTGTGCTTCTTTTTGTTAAATTTATTATTAGTATTTTATTCTTCTTAATCCCCTTTAATTAAATCACTTTCTTAATTTCAATGTCAATTTATTAATTTCATTTATAGAAATAAAAATGACTTTCATATGTTGACTTTATATCCTGAAAGCCTGTTGAACCCAATGTTAACTCTAAAAGCTCTTGTGGAATTTTTTGGGACTTTCTATGTACAACGTCATGGTAGTTTCAAACTGAAATAATTTTACTTCTTCCTTTCTGATCTTAATGCCTTTTCTTTTTATTTCTAGCCTAATTGCCCTGGCTAGAATCTCAAAAAAAATATTAAAAAGAATTAGCACAAAATGGATGTCCTTTGTTGTATTCCTGGTATTTAGGAGGAAATCCTCATTCTTTCATCATTTATATGATGGTAATGTATATTTTTTATAGCTCCACTTTATTTGGTTAACTAAGCTTACTTCTGTTTCTAGCTTATTAAATATTTTTATCTTAAAACTGTGTTGGACTTTGTAAAATGCTCTTTTTGTGTCTACTGAGATGATCATGTGTTTTTATTAGTTTAGTAAATATTGATTTTTTTAGGTTACATCACCCTTTCATTTCTGAGATAAATCCCACTGGGTTATGGTGTATACTACATAATCCCTTTTTTGTTATTATATGTGGTTTGCTATTATAGTATCTTGTTAAAGATTTTTGCATTTATGTTCAGAGGGTTACTTGTCTTTAGTTTTCTTACCTTTTAATGTGTTTGGTTTGAGTATCAGGGTACTGGACTCATTTACTTTAAGAAGTCTTTCCTTCTCAATTTTTGAAGATATTTGCAAAAGATTCATGTTAATTCTCTTTAAATACTTGTTAGAATTCCCAGTGGTAATTTTTGTGAAAATGTTTAAAGCTATTAATTCAATCATTTTATGTATTATCATCTATTCTTTTACTATTTCTACTTCTTCGGTCTACTATTTACTATTTCTTCTTATGTCAGTTTTGATACTTTGTGTTTTTCTAGAAATATGTTAATTTCATCTAGGTTGTCAAAATTGTTGGCACACAATTGTTGCTTATGGAGTTTCATTGTTTTTCTGTTAAATGTTAACTTTACACAAGTTAGTAGAAGACCCAAGAATTAGGTAGGGTTTTGAATAATATGCTCCCAAATAGAAAGTAATAATAGAGAAAATATTATTTTTTAATGAAATCCCATTCATATAAAATGTTGTTGAAGTAGGAACATGTGACTCTCTTGCATTAAGCATGCCCTTTTTATATGATATAGGCTGATATAAGGATTCTATGGTAAAACTTAAAAATCCTACTTGGTTCTCAAATGTCCTAATATTTGTCTGCAGTGTGAATAAATTTCTTTTTAAATTTCCAGTGAGGTCTCTAGTAGTAAGTATACTATATTAATAATACTATAGGGTATTTTAAGCAATATCTGTTTTTTTGAAAAGTGTTATACCTGAAAATCAAAAACATGGGGACAATACAATTTAATTAATACAATTTATTAATACAATTTAACTTTAGTTGCTAAATTGACATAGCCTAATTAAGAATCTTCCTTTAACTAAAACAAAATTCAAGGAATCCTATAAACAAACTCTATCCTAAAGTAACAAAAGCCAGAAACACAGAAATATCTAGAGAGAATATTTTAATACTGTAAAAAAAATTAGGATGTCTAGGAAAGATCAAGGAGCAACTAGAAGAAAGTTTAAGGTGAAATAAAATTTTTCTGCCCTGAAGTTATAATGATTTGCTCCTCTTCAATAGATTAACAAAATAATGTTATTGTTTCTTTGGGAGTAATTTCATAGATGTATTTTTACTAAGCTTCATCTCTCTCTTAATTTCTTTTATTATGCCTAGCCCTCTCCTGGTCTCTTTTACATCTAGGATTTAGGACTTACTTCTACAAGGAATCAGACATTGTAATGTTCTGCCTGATAAAGATAAATATGCTTTGGCTTGGCGCCTGTAGAACAGTGGTTACAGCTCCAGCCACATACACAGATGATGGCGGGTTTGAACACAGCCCGGGCCAGCTAAAACAACAATGACAACTGCAATGAAAAATAGCTGGGTGTTGTGGCGGGCACATGTAGTCCCAGCTACTTGAGAGGTTGAGGCAAGAGAATCACTTAAGCCCAAGAGTTGGAGGTTGCTGTGAGCTGTGACACCACAGCACTCTACTGAGGGCGACATAGTAGGACTCTGTCTCAAAAAAAAAAAAAAAAAGATAAATGTTTTAATGACACACAAACACATGTTTTTCCACCAATAGAAAGAACAGACCTTGTTTTAAAATAGCTATTCTATGAGCCTATGGACCTTTGACTAGCTTATGAAGAATAGATCACAACTATGCCCCAGGATGAAGGAGGGAAGGGGGATGGGAGGGGAGAGAAGAGGTCAGATGGAGCGAGGGTGAACGGTGGGATCACACCTATGGTGCACATTGCAAGGGTACATGTCGGATCTATTAAGTATGGAGTATAAACATCTGAACACATTAATTAAGTAAATGAGGTGAGAGACATATTAACTAGTATGATGTGAGCATTCCAAATTGTTTATGAAACTTCACATTGTACTCCCTAAATGCATTAATGTGTACATGATCTACCTCTTTATGAGTTAATAAAAAAAATACCAAAAAAAAACAAAAATAAAATAAAATGATTCAGATACAAATATGCTGTCTGATTTAGTTCTGAGCCATTAAATGCTTCTCATCTACCCAGTCAAATCTAGTGAGTAGCAAGCTATGGACCCTGCCAAACCAAGCTTTTCTGAATTTAGGACACTAGCACTTAGGACGTGCCCCTTCTAGAACAAAATTTGCACTTGGTTGATAGGATAATGTTTCTAAATCTAGTAGACACTACTTTTAGTGTTACCTACAAATATAATTCTCATAATTATAAATGCTTATACTATTTCAACCTTCCTTGACTTACTTTACTGCCTATACACATAGTATTAATAATAGCATTTGATGCTTGATATTTGTCCATATGACATCACTTTTATGTTTTCTATATCTCCCTCCCTTTTTGGTTGTAGCAAATTTGATCCTGTTGACTGGCAAGTAATAAAAATCAAGTGTGATAAAAAGCTCTTTCATGACAACCACTTATACATCTTGGAGCTTTGCTGGGACATTCTCTTGTAAGCTATTGTATTATATCTCTGACCATATACTACTAATAATTAATAATTGAAGGTCATAAAATATCCATGGAAAAATAGCATAATGTTAAAACTAATGTCCTAAAGTTGTTATTTCTTCAAATGTAACTTTATATTTAAATCAAATTTTAATACCAAATTGATCAATTATTATGCAAAAATTAGGGGAATACAATTATTCCATAACAAGATTAAACAAAATTTACAATAAAATGTCCTTCCCAAAGAATTTTTTAAAAGGACTATACTGACCACCGTGATTCTTTATTCTCTTCTTGTAATGAACTCTACCTGACACCTACTGGCAGGGTTCTAGTACCTTCCTGAATTTATCTATAAATTGTAATTTCTTTTCAACTCAGTTGATTTGACATTAACTTTGCAACACTGAGATATTTCTGTTTATGTTTATGGCTGTCAACTCTTACTCACATGAAGGTTTCACATTACTATAGTTTTTCTCAGGCCTTTCTCAATCTTCTAGTTATTTTGAATGGCTTGTACCAGAATTCCCCATCTCTTAACATAGAGAGAGAATTTACTCTCAAATGTTAGAATTCTTAAAGAATCTTGCATCTGTTCTTGTCACTTAATTTTCAAAAACAAGTTCCAAAAGTCACAGCAACCAGAGGCAGACACTTAAATACCAGGATCGTACTAGCTCCTGAGCACAGTGAATTATGAGGCCTGTAGTAACTTCACTGGTCCTGTTTAATAAAACCTCCCATCCTTAATAACTGAAATAAAAGGGATAACTCTGAATGCTTTCACATGGCAATATTCAAATGGAGACTTCAGAGATATTAACACTGCATTCAAGTTTTTTCTGTGACTTCGCATATGAAATACAATTGTTATTGATTTCAAAGAAGAGAACGTGATGAAAAAGGTAGGAAAGTGCTATTGATTCTTTAAATCTTAAAACATGATGTGTACATCAGTTGCAGAACCATAAATAGAATAAGCATAAGTTCATTTTGTTCCAAAATCACTGCCATTTTTCCTTTTCTATAACATTCATCTCTTCTGTCTTCAATTTTGTTATTATATGATTTACATTAGCTTATTATGGGCTTAATTACTTATTGATGGAGACCAAACTATATAGTTTCCTTAACACCGAAAACATTACCTTGCACAGAGCTGGCAGTTCATAATTGTCAGTCAACTTATATTAAACAAATGCTATTTGTTTAAAATCTACCTTTTTAAAGTAGATGTTTATGGTTAAAGTAAAATATATTTTTCTATGATTTTGAGTTTTAGAGTATATTTATTCCTACATATGATGTATTAATGGCATTATCTAAAATTTGATTCTTTCTAACATTATATTTCACCATCAAAAACATTCATCCAAAAAACCAATGACCACTTATTATGTTCAAGGAACTAATCCAGGCCCACCTCCCCTACCTGGTCTGTTTTTATTGTTACTGCCTACTTTTTCCTCTCTCCTTCTAAATTCTTTCAGCATTGATAATATGAATTACCCTCCCTAGTATCTAAGATTAGAAACAGTGCTATCTGGTTTAATAATTACTTAACATAAAATTACCTAGTCAGCTAGAGACATGAAGGACAGGAAAGATTCTTTTGCTGTCTTTTCAGTAGGGACATATTGAAAGTTTAAAGGAGAAGCCAAAGGCTGGTTGAAGCAGATAAAATGCATGATCCAGCCCCATACTATGTTTGTGCATATTTTACCTAAGAGCCTCATTCTTACCAACAATAAGTGACTTTACCACACTACTTGAACCAGCCTTTGGCTTCTCCTTTAAATGTATAAAACTTTCACATAGTTTTTTTTGTTTGTTTGTTTTTTAGAGACAGAGTCTCACTTTATCACCTTCGGTGGAGTGCCATGGCAACACAGTTCACAGCAACCTCCAGTTCCTGGGTTTAGGAGATTATCTTGCCTCAGCCTCCCAAGTGCTGGAACTACAGGCATCTGTCACAATGCCTGGCTATTATTTTGTTGCAGTTTGACTGGGGCTGGGTTCAAACCCACCACCCTGGGTATATGGGGCCGGCGCCCTACTCACTGAACCAGAGGCATAGCCTCAGCTTTCACATAGTTTTATTTCATTTATTCCGCAGCTATTCTATGAAGACAGTCTTATTATCCTCATTTTGTAGAGAAGAACCAAAATCTCTCACAGTGATTGGTCCTGAGTCACATTAAAGTCCATTACTTTTCTTTGATATCCATCCCAGCTGACCTCACACAAGGGCTCACCTCATCCTTGCCAGAACCATATGAGGAAGGCCAGAAAGCTTTTCATCTTGATTTATAAGCAACAAGGCTGATTTCTCTTGAGAACAAGTGAGAGAAGAGCCACTCATCAGGCAGTTTCTCCTTTTTGGAGGGCAGGGAGAATGCAGTTCTCTGCACAATAAGATTAGTTTGACACAAAAAAAAACAAATGGAGTCTGTAGAGTGCCTGCAAGAGATTCATGAAGGCACAGAGTTGGAACATAACTTTTATAAAAAAATACACACATATTAACACATGTATTTTTATGTATGAATCATACAGTATTAAAATATATGTGAAAATATGCATTGAAAACATGTTTATCTATCTCTATTTATATACATTTTTTTTTTGAGACAGAGTCTCACTATGTCGCCCTCAGTAGAGTGTTGTGGTGTCACAACTTACAGTAACCTCCAACTCTTAGGCTTAAGCAATTCTCTTTCCTCAGCCTCCCAAGTAGCTGGGACTACAGTTGCCCGCCACAATGCCCGGCTATTTTCTTGTTGTAGTTGTCATTAGTGTTTGGCAGGCCCGGGTAGGCTTTGAACCTGCTAGGCCTGGTGTATGTGACTGGCTTCCTAGCCACTGAGCTATAAGCACAGAGCTTCTATTTATATACATTTAGAAAAATTGGGGATAAAAGTGGAAATTTCAGCATTGGTATGAACCAAATTTATGTTAAATAATTTTAGAGGAGAAAACAAGGTAAATATCTGGGGAAAGAAATTATTAGACTAAACTATACTAAGGATACTGAGTTTCATGTCCTGGGAAGTCATGAAGATGTTTGGACACAAACTTCTCCATCCTGAAGAGTTCCTAGAAAAAGCCTTCCTTTCTCACAGATGAATCACTGCAGGGAAAGTTTATAAAAGCATGAGTTGCAAATACCTTTGCATAATGATTGTACCAAAAGAATTTCCAAAAAAACATGTAAGATATTATCCATTCTCCGGCATCTTTATCAGTACTGGGTAATGTCATTGAAAGTTCGAAATGGAAGAAGAATATTCTTTATAATGTTCAATTTAGGATGCACATTTTCTCTATATTTCTTCCCTAACTGCATGTTCTTTTTTAAAAATATTGTATTCTTTTCTGTTTTATCTAATTTAACATGTTTTAAATGAACTTAAGCTTCACCATGTTTTTTTACCTGTTTAATCAAGGTCTGATGAGCATATGTAATTTCCATTGTTTATACAGGATGGCCAAAAAGTTCATGTGCAATTTAAGGTAACTTTATGGACACCCTGCATCAAAGAATTAGAAAATTTCTTTGCTGTGCCTATTAATTTCTTTAAATCTGATAATGTTTCATTGTGATTTTTTAAAATAATAAGTAAAAATTGGTCTCAAGCAATTAGGAGGATATTTTCTCTGATTTTCTCTGTTGCTACATTTCCCACTACAGGCAAACATGCAAACATAGACATCAAGGTTAAATAGTAGAATCCCTATTAATCTCTCTATATACTAATATTTTTAAAACATGAGATCTCTGAGCAGCATTATATTGTTATTTGAATAATTATATGTATATATTAGAAATTCTAAATGATTATAGTTACAGTCCACTCACGGAATTTACTGAGTCTATACTTTGTTGAAAAATTCGGGAATAATCTAAGTTATCTAAAACAGTGAACCTTTCTCTAAAAGGAAGACAGTGAAATGGGGTTATAAAGATGTATTCTATAAATTAATGAGCAACAAGAAATAAAAGACATAAAAGTCAGACAAAATGTTATTTTTGCAAAGAAGAAGAAAAAAGCATTCTCCATCCTCTCCAACACACACATACTCTGGGCTGACAATGCAGAAGGAGATTAAGGAAAAACTCATGTGGTAGATAAGTGAAAATTTAAGTCATTTTTATTGTCTGAAATAATGAGACGAACATTAATAAGATCTTTTATTATACTTGCATAAATTGGGCTTTAATTTGTGACCATTGAGAATACTGCTCCTGACTAGAGATTAAATTTGTTTTTATTGAATGCAATAAATAATGATTGCACATTAAAATATTATGAATCATGTGCATTTAGAAACAATCTTATCAAGTGTAGGTACTGAGGTTTATTAATTCTTGGCTATTACCTAGATTAGTTCCTTGAACATAATAAGTGGTCATTTTTTTGGATGAATGAATGGTGGTGAAATGCAATGTTTGAAAGAATCAAATTTCAGATAATGCATTAACACGTCACATGTAGGAATAAATATGTTCTAAAACTTAAAATCATAGAAAAATGTATTTTACTTTAATAATAAACATCTTTTGTAAAAAGATAGTAATAGCAATTTTATTTAAATTGACTGACAATTATGACCTGCCAGCTCTGTGCAAGGTAATGTTTTTGGTGTTAAGGAAACTATATAGTTTGGTCTCCATCAATAAGTAATTATGCCAAAAATAAGCTAGTGTATATCATTGAGTAAAATTGAGGACAGAAGAGATGAATGTCATAGAAAAGGAAAAATGGCAGTGATTTTGGAACAAAATGAATCTATGGTTATTCTATTTATGCTTCTGAGGTAGGCCTTGGAAACTTTGGAATAATGTTAAGAAAAGCATTTCAAGCTGGAGTGGAGTATGAAAATAGCTGAAGAAAACTCCTATTAAAGGTGATTGCTTTCCATATGCAGGGAGAGAAGGAAATGAGGTCATAGTAATACGCACAATAGGTACAAAGCAGTGGACAAGAAAAGCAGCCCTGTGCGGGAACCAACCTCGTTGGCAGAGCGTATATACGTGAAATAGGCTGGAAGCATGTGGCCATGAGGGACAAATCGTCTAAATCCTCTAGCCTGTTTCCAGCTTTGCTCTTCCTGTGCTCAACTCTTACCACACTGGCCTGTCAAGAAGTAGCTGACTTCCTTTGTTCATAAATCTTTATGATCTAATCCTTTGTCCTCTAACAGATTCGCATTCCCCTTTTCATTAAGAGTTATAGTGATCTTAGAATGATGTTTTTATACTCCTCGAACTTCTACCATTAACAAAATGTCCATAAGATGCTACAATAATAATATGCAATTACTAAACTGCATTTTTTTTTTGAGACAGTGTCACTATTGCCCAGGCTAGCATGCTGTGACATCAGCCTAGCTCACAGCAACCTCAAACTCCCAGATTCAAGAGATCCTCTCATCTCAGCCTCCCGAGGGACTACAGGTGCCCACCACAACACCCAGCTAACTTTTCCTATTTTTAGTAGAGAGAGTCGGTCTAGCTCTTGCTCCAGCTGCTCTCGAATTTCTGAACTGAAGTGATCCTCCTGCCTCAGGCTCCTGAGTAGCTGGGGCTATAGGCGTCTACCGCAATATCTATTTTTTTTATTTTGGCATTTTTTACTGTTAACATACCTCTAATGGTATTATATAAAAATATAATTATCATAAAATTGAATTCTTAAGTAAAAAATTAGATATCAGTAACATGTTCTAACATGTTCACTGACAATTACTATATACCTGTGCTAACACTCCAAATATATTGTTATTTATCCTCCAATATTAATTGGAGACATTATTATTATTGTTTTATACTGATTGATTGATTTTTGTTTAGCAGGCCAGGCTGCATTCAAACCTGCCAGCCCCAGTGCATGGGGTCGGCGCTCTAACCATTTAGCTACAGGTGCCCAGCTCATTATTTCATTTTACAGTAAAAGAAACTGATGTTTATAAGAACTGAGTTACTTGTCTAAAGTCACAGAGCTCATAACTGGCACAGATGGTATTAAACAGCCCAGATTCTTCAAAAATAATCAGATGAATTATTAAGGGAAGGATGGAAAAAAAGGAGCTTCTCGGGTTTCTAAGCTGCCAAGGGCATAACTCTGGACCAAATTATACTTGTCCTGAGCTCCTACTTCAGGAAGTCAGGAGAGGGAAGAGGAAAATGAAAATTACTAAGCACAGGCCTCTTTCTACTAAGTATTCTCATATGCCTGTGCAATTTCAGCTGCTAAAAGTAGGCCATTTACAGTCTGCTCAAATTGCTCTGTTTACTGGATATTAAAAAAAATGTATTTTTAATATCAAACATTAAAATAATTCTGCTTCAGAAAATTAAAAAAGAAAACCTAAATGGGAAGAAAATAATCCAGAAAGAGAAGGAAAGCATTTACAATTGTTTTTTCAGATCACTGACACAACTCTATCAGTGCAAGTAAATTAAATATGTGCATTTGCTCTGGCAAACAATTTTTATTAAGGCAAACTTTTTCCCCATCATTAAATTGATATTCTTCAAACACTTTAAGCTTTTTGGTTTGAAAATGTAATAATTAATTGCCTAGTACTGGGCTCCATGTTACCAACCTGTCTGGTGCTCAATCTGCCATATAACATAAACATTTAGAATCTTTTGTAAGTCCTATGTAGTAAGTAAGAACCAGTGACAAAAGGCATCATCCTAAATGGGCAGGACAAGTCACATTTGTGATATAAAATAGGGCGGAAAGGATTCCGTAAGGACATTGTGGTCAGTATACACTTTGAGACCTTCCAATACATACAAACGTGCCCCTGGAAAGCACAACCAAGACAGACAAGCAGCAAAGAGAGCTTTACAAGGTGTCCAAGTAATAAATAATTTACAAAGCAATTTAGCAACCTCAGCAGGCACCACTTACAAGGTTGTGGTAGGGAACGGAGTCTATATTTGTAGAGAAGAGTAGAATCAATACAAGGAGTAAGCTGTCAGTTTTTTCTATAGTGTCAATATCTCAGACTGGCTGCTTTCCCTGGTGCTCCTGTAGAAACAATTTCCAAAAGCATACTATTGAGTGACATGCTGCATGATTAAATGATTTACTTTAATCCCCTAACTGCATGTTGAAAGACCCATAGCCCAAAAGGAATAGTAGAGAGCCTGAGGACGAAGCAACCCATAACAGTGTGAGTTTGGAATGGTTTATACTTAAGAAAACTCTCCTGCCACAGCAAGTAACAGACAGAACAAGTGGAAATAAGTGCTCATGATAGACTTTGCTGTGTGTGCCTACTGGGAGGGTCGCTCACCATATTGAGAAATCTGACTAAGTGATTTATTGGTCAACTTTTCCATTTGAAAGTCATTAGATAAAATGGTGATTTGATTTTGGAACGGCAATGAGCAATCCTGGCCCCTTTTAGCTTATACGTATGTGTATGTATCCATGTAAAAAACTTTTTAAGCATGCCATAAAATGCAGATACAGTCTTAGCACTAAATAATTAAGGATAACAAATCCTTATCTCATTAAATCAGAAAGCTATGGAATTAAATTGAATGAAAGTATAAAGCAGAGGCCAGCTTCAGAGGCAAACCCAACAGGAAAGCACTTCATTTTAGCCATGGAGGGAGTGGTAAAAAGTTGGAATGAAGCAATGAAGTCCATGTTACTATGTGACTTCAACCTTTTAAATTCAGAGATAGGGTTCAATTTAGCTCTAGTCTCTTAAAGCACTTAACAATTCTATGATTACAAGCATTAATTTAGTGTTAGAGGGCACTGATATTTATGAGTTATTGAGGTGTGTGGCCAAAGGCATCAAACTTCTGGGATAAAAATTGAAGGTGCAAATACATATAAGAATTAGTTTCCTTTCCAGTACAGATTCTGCCATTTAGATGCACTCACACAAAATTTAGAAGCCAAATAAATGCTTGGGCTGTCCCAAACACAGAATTCTATAGCGGCTTTCGGGTATTTTCCACCTCAGTGTTGGAGGCTGTTTGATCACAGCCAATAGTTCCCTGACTTGTCAGTGGTGAACCTGAAAACCAACAGCGGTCTTTGCTGAATTTTGCTTCTCCAGGCCTTCCAATGGTTTTGCAAGCACTTTGTTCCTGGAATTAAACACCTTGTACTTCAAATTCCTAAAGTGTTTTCTGCTTTTCTGACCACGCATGGATGAGATGGTGCTTTTTCATATATTTTAATAGACAGAAAACATTGCATCCCAGATACTTCATTTTTAAAAGAAAGACAAAAGATGTCAAAGATATTGAGGTAAAAACCATAAAATAGGAATAATTCATTCTGCCTCCACTTAAACCTGAGTTTTCTAATTTGTAAAACGAAGAATTTGTCATATTCATTTCTAAAGTCTCAAATGTCGTGAAGTCTTAAGATTGCATGATTCTAAGATTATTGTCTAAAAGTCAAACATTTCAAATTGTATTTAACAGCAGCAATTTTTATATTTTTTATTAAGTGGTTCTTAGTAGTAGAGGGTGAGAACATAAAAGTCTCTATAAAACATGGTTCCTATCCTTAAAAAGTCAATCTCTGTGTGGAAAAAAATATTGGTGAGGTTAATTAGCATGAATGAGTAGGGAAAATACTCATTCTAATTCTAGTTACTCCTTAAATTCAGAGGAAAATTTGTAATTGAGAACTGGGGTGATTATGAGATTAGGTCTAAGCAGGGGGTTAGAGAATGGGCAGATTTTGATTGGTGGGCAAAAGTAAAGAAGATGTTTGGGGTGAAGAAAAGCAAATAAAGTAGACCCTTGGTAAATTAACCACCCAAGGGACTGCAAGAAGTTGGTCAACATACAGAGGTGGTCGGCATAAGGGACGAGGCCTATTGTACTGATGTGCACACATGGTGCATGTCTGGTCTATGAAAATTAAGGCAACTAATTAGGAGTTGGCCAATGCAGGGAGGTGGTTGACTATGGAGGTTCTACTACAATTGGTGTTTGAAGGATGTGTAGAATGTGTTTTTGGACAGTAAGAGAGGGCCTATTTCAGGGAGGGTTGATAGAGAACTAGGCAGAAAATTTGAGACTTGTTTATAGTAATGATTAGAACTCATTAAAGGTTTTAGAGCAGATAAGTGATCCAATGTGTACAAACTCAATAACAAATACAAAAGATCACATGTGTATCTGCCCTGAAAGTCTGAAATGTGACAGGTTTCAGAATCAAGGGCATGTTATACATTTTAAAAATATAATAAAATAAGTTAAAAAAAAATAAGCCAGGTTCAGCAGCTCACTCTTATAACTCTAGCACTCTGGGAAGCCGAGGAAGGTGGATCACTTGAGTTGAAGAGTTGGAGATCAGCCTGAACAAGAGCGAGGCCCGATTTCTATTAAAAAATAAACCAAAAAACTAACTAGCTGGGTGCCATGATCGCCACCTGTAGTCCCAGTTACTCGGGAGGCTGAGGCAAGACAACTGATCTATACATATAATTATATGCAAAAGAACAACCTGTCTGCAAGTTGGCAAAAGAAACCAACCCCACGATAAATATTATTGTGATAGGAATTAAAGATTGTGAAAATGAGTTTGAAATCATTTGTCATTCGCCAAAGAGAAAACAAACTGGGGTTTTTAAGTTTTACCATCTTTTTTTTTTTTTTCAAAAAGGTTTTCTCAGCTTTCTTTTTTTATTTTTTTGCAGTTTTTGAACCCGCCACCTCCAGTACACGGGGCCGGCGCCCCACTCCTTGAGCCACAGGCGCCTCCCAGTTTCACCATCTTTTAAAGATAAAACTTTCATTGGCTTATGGATGTTTTAGTTAATCACTATTTTCATCTTCACATATTTGCTTCTGAATTTAACATGTTTACAAATTCATTATTAATAAGTGCTTAATAAGGTTTGTGATATTTGTGCACATGTATATTAAAAACATGAACTTTTAATGTAGTTCAACAAGATATTATTGTTTTATTAGTTACATTCAGTACAACCTCTTACATAATGGGTGGCTCCCTAGGCACTGAATGTATTGGGAAACATCAGGTATAAGTTTGAACCATCTATACTGACTTTGTGACTTGCTATATAACTTCAAACATTTCCTTTCTTTAAGATTTAGATTTCTTATCCATAAAATGTGATAAATATGGTTTCTACTTCATAAGTTTTTAGTGGGGTCTCAGAGATAACATAGAAAGTGCTCGGATCGTGTTGCAGCCCATCTAGCCTATGGCAAGGAGCAAGAGTTAGAAGAAATACCTGTATTGCTCAATAATGGAACACCTGGGTGGAAAGGGCATGGTGAGGGATTTAGCTCTCCTAACAAGCAGGAGAGCTCGCGAGATGAGAGCAGTGGTGAATTGGCAGTCTCTACACCTGTGCTGTTGAGAGGCACCAGATCAGCCTTATATTAGGCTGGAGGAGAAGGCAGTCGGGAGCACGCGCATTCTATCACGGACCCGCTTACTCTGTCTCCTCTCCTGCCTGCAGAAGGCCAGCACGGTGTCTCCCTGCTGAAGATTACCAAGCTCTGCTAAAGACTAAGATCTATCTTTCTAAGAAAACTGCTTTATTCTCTCTAAGACTCACAGTCTCCTGAGCAAGGTAACTTAGCGGTCTGCGTCTGAAACCTAGTTAAGCCGGGCTGAGACCTGGCCAGTCCTGGGCCCTGGCAAGAAGTGTCAGAAGTGCCATGTGACAGATGGTTCCTTGCATTTATTCATTGGTTCGTTTCTTCATCAAACGTTTGCTGCACTCATTCTATGTCCCAGACAACTGTGACCGGCACTGAGCAAAGACAGTTCCAGGTCTAATGACGTTGATAGTTTACTGGGGAAGACAGACATGAAACAGAACACAGAAGGCAATTCATTATCATCACAATAAACACCATGAAAAAAGTTAAGGTGTTATGAGAACATACAAGTGGGGAACACAACCTGATCCGAAGGGACCCAGAAGATTAGCAAAGACTTTCTTTACAAAGTAACATTGACACTGGAGCCTGAACTAGAACTAGCCCATCAAAGAGGTGGACCCAAATTCCCAACAGAGAATTCTAGGGAGGGCCCTGAGATGGATAGAAGCTTTGTGCAGTGGAGTTCTCAGGCTCAGGACTCACAGACGCCTCTGCAGTCACAATCATATGCACCATATATTTGTATATTCTGTTCTTTTCATTTATCATTAACATGCGAGCATTTTTTCATGTTATTAAAAATCATGAAATCTAATGACTGTTGAACACTTACCAGGAAGATGTACCATAATCTATATAACTATTCTACTATGTAGTCACTTGGGTTGTTCCAAATAGTTTCTATTTCAAGAAATGCTGACATAAATATTCAGATTTACTTGAGATTAATTCCTTATAATGATATAATAGGTCGAAAAAAGAAATATGGTCAATTTTATCAAATTTCATTTCATTAAAAGAGTAAAAATGTACACTGGGAAAAGCCGCCATCCACTTGTATTTCTTAACTTGAATTTTCCTTAGCTATAATTCTGAATCTGTAATAATGATAATAATAGTAATGTTGTGATAATCCAGTGAGGTACTTCATGTGAAAGCGTCTGTGTGTCCAGAAAAATTATATTAAAAGGTCTGTTATTTCTATCAATGCTGTTTATTATTGACCAAAACATATTAACACAGGGATATTTCTGAGGAACTATCACTAATGATACTTATGAAGATCTAAACCTGTTTAATAATGTAATGGGCATTATTATAATACTTTTTTTCTAAAGGTCTGCATGGCTTCATATTATAATACATTTTAAAAAGACTATCTGGTACATACACGTACTTAGTTTAAAAAATACCATATATATTCTGTTTAATACATAATTTCTGTTGGTTTTAAAGACAGTAAACCGAGCATTACATTAGCCCAGTTTGAGATAAATGATGTTAAACTTCAAGGAAAGGTTGCATAGATGATATACTTTTTAGGGAGAAAAAAGGTTGAGTAACCTGAGCGATGCAGATGTGAGGCCACTTGTGAGATGTAGGGGGCAGTGTAACAAAGGCTGAGAAAAGAAATGCCTGAACTGCAGGAGTCAGGGCAAGGAGGGTTAGGTACCAGCGGGAAATTCCTCTGGGGAAAACAGGTGAATTGTTCTTTTTTAACAAGAGAACCCTTCTTCCGGCTTCTTGGTAAAGAGAAAAGAAGCTGGGAGTGCAGACCTCCTCTGGGCCATCAAAACCCTTAAGGAATTACCTTTTGTGTTGAAAAGAGAAAGTGACTACTTTTTGACTGACTTATTAAGATAAAATTTTATCTGGTTTATTTGAAATAAATGAAAAAAGCATTTTAATATATCTATACTTATTTTTTAAATGTGATCAATTCTATATTTATTTTCATAAAATGTAACACGTAAACTATTATCTATTTCTTCATAATTGAAGAAACTATTGTTTGATCATAAACAAATCATTTCAAATTTTATTTGGTGATGCCTGCACATTTTCATTTCACATGTCATTGAGTTTAGAAGTGTCCTATCGTTCCTCTTCATGTCCAGTCACTATTGAATATTCTGTTGAGTGATAAGTAGAGTAAGAGTTTAGAATAAAATTTTAAGCAGAATGTGAAAAGTTAGCTAGGGATTACTTAAAACAGCCAACAATAATAACATGACGGTGTAAATATGTCATAAACACTACCACTGTTATATGAATCAAGATATGACTGCTTCAAATTCTGTTTGTACTGTTTAAAATTCAAACATGTTCTTAGGGGAAAAGAAAGCAGGATACGACCAGCAGAGCAATATTTAAAAGAATGCAAACTTTGTGTGCTCAGGGAAAGCATCTAAAAGTAAACCAGAATTTAACACAAACTATCTCTTTCAAGATCAGCACAGGGAGGTACTATTAAAATCCTCCCAAATTTCCCAATGAAATTTTTGACTTCTTCTATGTAACCAGCTAATCTACCTGCTACCTACGTAACCGCAGAACTGTGAAATGTTTTTTAAACCTATTCTTATTCTAGAAGGCTTTTGTGTTATAGTGCAAAACCTCAAGTGGGAAACACTCTGAGGTTAAGAACAAAAGACTGTACCTTTGAAGAGGAGCCAGTTAACAGATCCACTTAACAATTTGATCCTCTTGAGGACTTTATCATATTGCTCTTGACAGTCACATTTGCACTAGTTGTTTTTTTAACCAACTATGTTAATGAATGTTTTATCCAAGCTGATGAAATCTGGTAAATGTTGCTCAACAAAGGTATAGGTAATAACGTTCATGTTAAAGGGTGAAGACACGCACTGCATGTGCAGTCCTGAGGTGTGTGTATGAATGGCCGTCTCCTGTTTTTGTGTTTTTGGTAGTTCATGGTTTTTAATTTTTTTGTATTATTTATTTATTTTATTTATTTTATTTATTTATTTTTTGAGACAGAGCCTCACTCTTTCACCCTGTGTAGAGTCCTGTAGAGTCATCACAGCTCACAGCAACCTCAAACTCCTGATCTCAAGCCATCCTCTTGCCTTAGACTTCCTAGTAATTGGGACTACAGGCGTCAGGAGGCCCACCTAATTTTTCTATTACTAGTAGAGACAGTGTATCACTCTTGCTCAGGCTGATCTTGAACTCCTGAATTTAAGGGATTCTCCCACCTCAGTCTCCCAGAATGCTAGGATGATAGGTGTGAACCACTGTGCCTGGGCTGTTTTTTTTTTTTTTTTTTTTTTTATGTTTCAGAGGTTAAAAATTTTATTAGAAATTTAAATATACAATTTTTATTGAAATAGCATTAGGCCATGTTGATATTAAATTTCCTTATGGATGGTCTTCAGAAATCCCACTAAGGCTGTGACACCGCCCCCCTCTCTTGGTCATATGGAGTACATCCCACCATTATCTTCTAATCATTTTTTTTTTATTTTTGGAGCTTAGAAAATTTATTCCTTTTGTTATCTTCCTTTGAAATAACACAAAGAGGCAGGGTGGTGGGGCATGGTAGAGGTGGAAGCCATGGGGAGTCCTCCAGCCCTATAACATCCCAGGCTCTCTTTCCCTTAGTGGAAAGAATGAAGGCAAATGCTCTTTCTGGGCACTGCACATAAGCAAAAAGATTCCATAAGGAAAAGAACTGGCAACTTCTCAAATAGAGAACAACCATGATCGAATGAGGAACAGGTTAAATGCCTCATAAACAATAGTAATATACTGCTATTGAAATTCCAGGGGAGGAAAGTTTTTTCCTTACTGATAATTGTATCCATGTTAGAGATGGTCTTAGAGCTGGACCTAGAAAAACAAGTGGAATTTCGACTAGTAAAAATGGACAGATAGATATTCCAGGGAAATTTGGAAATATAAGGCATCTCTATAAGTGGAAAAATACAAAACTTATATGATAATTCATGTGTCTGACTCAAGCATACGAATTAGGAAATAAGGGATAAATCATAAAATGTTGAAAGTGAAGGAATTTCAGATGCATTGTAGCCCAGGGCTTTTCAAATCTTTACTAGATGGAAGTACCTTTTAAACACATTTCAAGCATGCAACCAACAGGTAAATTCAAAGTCAAAATTGGGAGACTGAACCATTGCCAGCCCATAAGATTCACAAGAGAGAACAATATTGGAAAACTGAAGTTACTTGTTCAAGGTCGTTTACTAGGTTGAAAAACGAGGAGTTCTTTACTTGCTTTGCAGTCAGATGTATAAAGCTATAATTATCACAGCTATATTTTCTGGCAAGGTTCATGGAAAATAAGGTAAAGTATTATTCAGATATCACACTTCAATATGAAAAAATTAATAATGTTGGACTTTTTTCAACATCTCCTGGAATTCTGTTTCAGCTGTTTTCTCTATCCTTTACTCTTACTTTTATTGATAAAAATTACTTTTTAATATAAAACTAAATTTCAGAAAGAAGAACTATAATCACTTATCAGAGTACAGCCCTGCTGCAGAATTGGCCTAAGCCTCCAGCTTTGCTCTCTTTGATACTTTGGACGTTCAATATGCAGGACTCCACTGTAGCTGCACAGGTGTGTGATCAAAACATTGTATCTCTTGTTCATGTGTCCCCCCCCATAACAGTCTGAAATTTTAGAAGTAAATGTTATGTCCTGTTCAAAGAAATGAGAATGACTTTTCTCAAATTTTGATTTAATTATACTGCACATGCTACTTACCGTTAGCCTTATTAAAGTTCTGTTTTATGGTTAATTCTTGGTAAACTTTTTATTATTGATATTTAGATTAACAATCTAAATCTACCTTATTTAATGCATATAAAAGCAAAAATATTACCTATGAATCAATTAAGAAAGTCTTCAGTAAGCATTGCATTATTCCTAAATTGCATGGAATTTTTCCAAAAACAAAATTCTAAATCTAAACACCAAAAAACCTAAACATAAGGGTTTTTTCTGCTATGTAAATCATGAGCCTTTGCAATATGTTTTTCCTCTTTCAGGTAATACGGTACAGTCTAATCAATTAAAGTATCACAAAAGACTATTTTCCTCAAATGCATGCAAATAAATTTGAAAACTTTGATAAAATGGATAATCTTCTGGAAATATTTTATTTCCCAACACTAATTATAGAAAATACGGAAATTTAAAAGAATATTTTTGCAGCTTCCTTCATGTTCACGCTAGTTAAATAAATGTCTTATTCCTTCCTGTTATCCAGCTTTTAATAAACAAAATATTTGTTGAACAAATAAGTAGTCATACACAGCATAGTTATTTATACAAGACACATAGACACACACACACACAAAGTTTCAATTCAAGTGACAGAATCTTGTTGATGACATAGCCCGGATATTAATTTCTAGACTGTCTTTACCTCTAATTATTTTCTGTGTACTGAGTATGTGTATGGATGACTAAAGCAGCCTAGTCTCCCCTATCTAGTTCAAATCCTGGTTCTCCAGAACAGTCTTCACAGATATTGCTAAAAGCAAGTCCTCTCCTAAAGATCAAGCACTTGACTTCATGTAATCTACTTTTGAAAATCACATTATCTGCAAAATATGCAAGAAATAAAAGGGTTGATTTGTCCCACATCCAGGCCATTTTTAGGTGCAAGAACCCACGACTGTTGAAGGGCAATCATTTCTATTCTTTTAAATAAAACAAGCATTTGTCTTCATTCAAGAGCAAAGCTAAGCAATATAAATCACTCCATCTCTTACTAATAAGGTTGGTAGACTGGTCAGGGAAGATTTAGAGAGTTCGATTTGACAGGAGAATATTGTATGTAAAACATGCTGAGAGCCAGTCCTGTGCCAGGCATATTGCAAGGCCCATTATATCCCTTTTCTCATTTTATCCAGATCTTATAAAATATGTGTTACTTGCTCCAGTTTTATGGGTGAAAATAAAAGGACATTCGAAAAGTACAGTAACTTGGGAAAGATACATACCATTGACAAGCAAAGATTCTAACCTAAATTTACTTTCTACCAAAAATATGCTTTGTTGTTTCACCACATCACACTATGGAACTCCAGAGACTAACAAGACACCTTCCTTTCATAGCCCATAGCATCTAAGAAGTCCTGGGCTCAGAGATCATCCTGCGTCAGCCTCCCAAGTAGCTAATACTGTAGGAACACACCACCACACCCAGTAATTCTTCTTCCTCTTTCTTTAGTTTTTTTGTCGAGATGGGGCTTCTTTAATGTTGCCAATGCTGGTCTCTAACTCCTAGACTCAAGCTACTCTCCCATTTGGGTCCCCCAAAGAGAGATTATAGGTATAAGCCACCCATGCCTGGCCACTTACTTTTTTTCTTTGAGATAAAGTCTCAAGCTGTTGCCCTGGGTAGAGTGCCATGGCATCACAGCTCATAGCAACTTCCAACTCTTGGGCTCAAGTGAACGTCTTGCCTCAGTTTTTCTATTTTAAGATACGGGGGTCTTTCTTTTTGTTTAGGCTGGTCTCAAACCTGTGAGCTTAAGCTATCCACCCTCCTCAGCCTTCCAGAGTGCTAGGATTACAGGCGTTAGCCACTGAGCCCAGCCCCCGGCTATTATTTAATTTTTAGGGTACCTCAGCATCAATGTTCCCAGACTCAACATCTATCTCTTGCTTTGTTATAAATTGCCCAGTTTTCACTGAAAGAAAAAAAATTTGCTCAGAAATTTACTGTACGAAAGACCTAGTTTTTAGAATCCACTTAGCAACTAGTTCAAGGACTTTACATGTCTATGGAAGCATTATACAGTTCTACTATGCTGGAGTTCCCTAAAAATTTTCATCCTTTTGCCCCCAGAATCACTTGAATTTCAATATATATTTATGTAAGTTCATGAATCATGAGAACTTGTTTTGACATGTTTTTTTATAATGTAACAAATAGTACTACAAAGAAATGTAAGGTCTAGTAGAATCACGTACCCTGAATTTTTTATTTTATCTAACTTAAATATGAATTCTATTTTAAACATTTACATACTCAGAAAATAGGTATTTTCCTCTTGCATGGGATTCTGTTATCAATGCTCCCTATACTTTGTCTTCAGATTTGATCACCTAGAAATTAAGTGTCCTTCAACTTTCATATACAGAGACTTGATGAATTTGATCCCAAATTTAGAGTGCGTCATACTGATGATGGTATTGATAAGGTCAACATTTCCTCATTCTTCATAGTGTTATTTTAATAAATATTTGAGCACTAAAAGTCTACAGTTTAAAAAAAAACCTAAAAATAATTTTCAAAATATAATGGTAAGCTCTGACCTTAGAGAACACATGTATACAAGTCAAACAGTTTCCTTTCTAATTGCAGACTAATCTAGAAAACCAAAATATATAAGATTATTGAGGCGAAACTAACAAATGCTTCTCCTATTTCACCACACCAAACTCCACTAAAAGTGCTATCAATTAAAATGGATAAGATTTTGATGAAACAAGGAGTTTGAGAGGGTCCAGTTAATTCTGAAGTTAAATACTCAGTCTTTGGTTTTACTTTGAAAATAGACAAGTAAGCTGGATTATCAAACACTACATTAAACAAAACTCTTATGATTAGTTTTCAAACTGACTCTACCCATGAAAATTAGAAATATCAATATCAGGGGAAGGGGCACTTACTCCCCATTCTTGTTTTTCTTTTAGAGGGGTCTTGCTATGTTTCCCAGGCTGGATCCCAACTCTTGATCTTAAGGCATCTTCCTACCTCAACCTCCAAGGAGCTGGGAACACAAGCATATGCCCACTGCACCCAGTCGTGATGTTTCTTTCCGTAGAAGTGGAGCTGTCTCCCAACTTAACTCTACCTGTTTCATTCACCTGGCCCTTGAAGAGGTAAAGGGATTTATCTGGTTGGCAAATCTGGGAAGGTTAAACTGGGAGGCGTAGCCTCACCCAGCCCCTCTTTGGGGAGCAAGCCACATGCAAGTTCCCACAGGAGATTACACAGAAAAGAATTCCTATCATCTGAACTCTTGATAAAATGTGACATGAATAACCTGTAGTATAGGCAAAAACAAAATAACAAATTTTCAAAACTATTCCTAAATTATGTTATCACCTCACAAATGCCAAATGTCGGAACAGGGTTAACTTTGCCAATAAGCTCAAGCAAAAAATGTGCAAAAAGATACACAAGCCTGATATTGGATAGCTGACATGAAGAATATACTCAAACTCAGAAGTTCAACAATTTACATCAGAAAATGAAAACAAATGAGAAAGTCAGTTAGATACAGTGCACATATATTTTTGTTCTTTATAATAAAAACTGCAACATAGGGTTTATTGTCAATGAAAAATAAGGGTGGGGACTGGGCATTTTTTCCCTGGCACTTTAAAATGAAAGCAATAAATGAATAAATAAAAAAACCTCATTGAAGCTGTAGGTTTTCAGTGCTCATCAATATAACTGATCCATGAGCCATTAGTGGGTCATAAAATAAGAAAGCTCAATAAAATAATCATAACCTATGTGTTTATTTAGTTCTGAGACTTAAATGTTGGACCTTTGTACCTGACCATGCCTGGAGACAGAGTTTCATTACACACGCGCAAACACACACACACACAAACATATAAACACACTTCGGCTCATGCCCTCTCTCTATTATATAAACTCCCATGCACACATGTTTATGGCACAACATCTATAAGGCAGTCATAGATGTCATAGATTTCCTTTAACAAACAACGAAGGGGTGCTATTTGGTCTCCTTTTAAAAATAATTAACTTAAGCCACGGCTTTTTAAAAAAATAATGATTATTTATAACGCTTGATTTCTGAATTTTCTCTGAATTTCAGGTAAACTGAAACTAAAAAAAAAAAAAGGCTTAACCTATTTATCAACCTTTTATAATTAAGCTTCTAGCTTTCTAAACTTGTTTTGTCATTTTCAAATTCATTTTAAGTAGTTTTTAAGGACATAAAATCACAAACTTTCCTACCATACTCCATCTTCTTTCTAAGTTCCTAATTTACACATAATGTGAAGAATAAATAATTTCAGGGGAATATAATTTCTCATGCAACAGAAATGTATTAAACAGATTTAGGGTAAATAAAGAATATATTTCTTATGCAGTACATATTTTTACATAGTTAAAAAATGTCTCCTGTTACTAACACAACAGTAGTAGACTAGTGCCACACTGTTGATTAAAACAGTTGTTCCAGTCAATCTTCAATTTAAAGAAAGAAATGTTGACAAGCTGTAATAGAACCTCTGTAAACTGGCCACCAAGGGACTGTAACAAACTGGTCCACATACGGAGGTCATCACCATAAGGGACCAAGCCTACTGTACTGACTCATACACATGGTGCACATCCAGTTGGTGAAAATTAGGTCAATTAGGAGGTGGTCAATGCAGGGAGGTGGGCAACTGTGGTTCTAGTGTATTTAAGTTTCTGTTACCTCCACCCAGCATCCCTCACTACTCCCCTGCTCTTAATCACTAGACTTTGAAGAAGGGAAGTCTCTCACACAGTAAGCTTCTGAGTAGGACCCTGATGTCTTCTTTAGATTCATTTCTAGTCAATGTCTAGAGACCTCCATTGACTCTTTGGAGTTGAGCACAAAGATTCTTACCTCATCTTAACAAAAACCTTTTTCTAAATGTTCTTTTTTCTTCTCAGACAGTAGATCTGAAAAATTGTTTATAATTTGGTCTCTAATCCACCATCATCCACTATTTTTTAACTTTGTCTGCCTGATCATGCCCCCCAAAACTGGTTTTCCTAACCAGTTGTCATCAGTTACAGCCACAACTTTCTCACCCTAGGCTACCCCTTTTTGCATAGTTCTCTATCTGATCTCCTCAGCTCTGATCTAATTTATCCAATTCTGCCAGATTATCCTTTCTCATCTCTCCAATGTGTAGTTTTCACACAGCAGAGCAGTGGGAGGGTGAAGGATTCCTAACGATTCTTCAATAGCTGAAGAACAAATGGGCCCCTCTTCTCTTGGATAAGACTTTAATAGGACTTCACTGTTCTCTTCACCACCAGTTTAGGAAAACTATGAAGCTCACTAGTTTTCCTCAAAGCATTCACACGTCTGCCTCAAATGTGAGTATTTCCACTGTCCAAAACAGTATTTTTCAAGCACTTTTAATAATACCCTATAGTGAGACATATGTCTTAATTTGTGACTAAATGTGCACATAAGTATATTGACCATATGTGTTTTGTTTATGTCTGTATTACATACAAATCTAAACAATTTTCATGACATAATGATACTCAATAATTTATACATACATCTACTTCATTGCCCAATAATGAACAGGATACACACTCAGATCTAGATTTTCTAAATCCTTGCTCTTTTTCTGTAACTGGTTCAATTATCTATCTCATTTAGCCATTCATCAGTTTACTTGATATTTTTTTTAAAGTATTAATTACCTATTGAAAGTCAAGCACTATCATAAGAGTAAGAATAAAATAACCATGATCAAAGCAAATAATTCTGCCTTCATGAACTTTTCCCGTTTCCCAGAATCAGTGATCATCTATGGTCCTCTCTTCTTGATGTGTTGACCAATTTCACAGCTATATCATGGTATTTTATATCTCCTCAGCTCTTATACATTAGTTTCATATACACAAAGAGACTGTAACATCCTGTAAGAGAAGAATCTTCACTATAAATACTTGTACTTTCTACCTTTACTTAATAAAACAATGGGGTAAAGGCAAAAAACAACTGAGTTCTAGTTTGAGCTTACGACTCACCAGCTTTGCAAGCTTAGCAAGACACGGACTCTCAAATTCAGGTTCTTCATAGGTAAAATGAGGGGGTTAGGCTACATTTCTGTGCAGTTTTCAAGATTCACTGGGGGTATCAAACGTGCCAACATGCAGGTCTTCTCTCAAAGGCTGGGGAAGGCGGAGCTTGGATCCTCACTTTTGCCTCAACTGAAGCTTACAATTTTGTTCAAAGGAAAGAAGACTCTTAATGCCAAACATTTTTAAATTATTAAATCCCAAGATTCTGCAATCATGCTCCCCACCTTCTGTGCCGCACAAAGTAAAGGTGGAAGGAAGAAAAATAAAGGGAGAAGAAAGAGGTGGAAAAAGACATGGCAGGAGGAAGAAGGAAAAGGAGAGGAGGGAACGTACTTTTAATAAAGTACACTCCTGTGTGTGAGGAACTAAGGTCGAGTCATCATACATGGTATCTGATTTCTCAGCAGCTTCAAAAGACAAGTATTACGCCCATTTTATATAAAGGAAAGCGAAGTTCAGAGAGGATGGGTAACTTGCTCAAGCACTATCATTGAGAAGCAGTGAGGCCAAGGATTGCTCTGTTTCCATTATCCCACGCTGCCTAAAAGAAGCGAACAGAGACACCACACTGGGTTTGTTCATTTTCCCCATATTTTCAGCTGACAACTTTAGGGAGAATGATTCAGCATTATTTGCATATTGCCCGGAAATAAGGTTCAAAAAAGTGAAAGTGATTTCTCCAAAGTAATTGATGAAGCAAGGACAGAATTAAATACCTGAATTCACAGTCTGTGCTCCTTCCACCACACCAAACTGCCTCCTTTAAAAAGAAGCAAAGAGAAATAAGGAAACAATAAAAAGGAAAGATACAGAAATTTTGGGACAGGTTGGAGAATTATAAGAATTCCACTGCTTACTCCAGAGGACTACTGAGTCAAATGAGATAATTTAATGGAAAGCACCTTGAAAACTCCAAAACATTCTATCTATGTAAGGCACTTCCCTTAACTATTCAAACTGTGTAACTCGAAAATGACATTTTATTTTTTTTTAATTCTGGGTGGTAATTTCAAATATAAAAGAGCTATGTCATGAATTAATTGCTCACACAAACTGGGAAACCTCATATAAAACACAGGCGATCTGACACTCCCAAAATCATGATACAAGAGTTGGTTACAAATGCCTGCTTTCTGTTCGTGATATACAGTCCCTACAGGCAGCAGAATAATTCAAATTTTCAATTTTTCTTGGATTTCATCACAAACTCAATCAAATGCATGAAAGTCAGTATTTTAATATCCTTGCACCATGTGAAAAATAACAGTATGCTCCACTACCTGAACTCCTAAAGCATTTTTTATTTTGATTGTCTTCCCATTATACTGAGAGATTGTCAGGACTTTATCAGGAAGATCATCCAAACAAACCGGAACATTATTAAGGTTCCAGCAGTGCAGTAACTCACCGAATGGATGAGTGATTAAAAGCCATACAGTTGTGACAAGGACCATAAGGAGATCAGACAAAGGAGTTACATACTCATGTCTTTAAAAGAAGAATAAGACTACAGTGATTTAACCTCTTGCGTCTCTTACCAGCGCTAAAGCTGCAGCATTACTTGATTAATATTTAAAGCCTTATGTAACGGAATTCCTTATAGCAAATAATTTTCAAAGGTCCAAACAGTGGAAAATAGAATCCACATGGAATAATAGTGTGACTATCTTCTGACATACTGCGAGGATTCCAAAAATTATATTGACTATAACAAGATGCTCAGATAGTAAATATTATCTATTTTGTAATGTCATGGAATATAGTTACACCTTTTCTTTTTGGTTCATTGAGTTATTTTGGAGTTAAAAATATATTCCCAATTCATTTAACATTCACAAAACTGTTAATTAAAAGCTTTCTATTTGCCAGGCATTTCACTGAGCACTGGAAATAGGGCATACACTAAGAAAAGATGTTCCTTGGAGGAATGTATGATCTAGAGAAGGAAAGAAATAGCTGAATTAATTTTTACAATTGAAAATAATTGAAAAATGCCTATGCCATATTGTAAAATGAAACAGTTTTGCCTTAAAAATAACCACCACAACAAAATCTTGTCAATATCTTCTTAAACGGAGAATAGTCATTACAATAAGGCTTTAATGTTTCCTTAATACTTCTTTTTTTTTGTAGAGACAGTCTCACTTTATCGCCCTCAGTAGAGTGCTGTGGCGTCACAGCTCACAGCAACCTCCAACTCCTGGGCTTAGGTGATTCTCTTGCCTCAGTCTCCCAAGTAGCTGGGACTACAGGAACCCTCCACAACACCCGGCTATTTTTTTGTTTTGCAGTTCGGCCAAGGTCGGGTTTGAACCCGGCACCTTTGGCATATGGGGCCGGCGCCCTACAGGATGAGCCACAGGCACCACCCTCTTTAATACTTCTTTAAAGAATCTATGAAATAAATTCTTTACTGAATAGTTGGGAAAACTTGAAACCTAGTCAGAAGCCTACAGTCTAGGTCAGCCAAATCACAGCTCTGTGAGTATAAAAACAGCTAAAATGTCCATAAGCTGCTGAAAGTTTTGTCTTTTTTTGTTGTTGTTATGCAGCATTACTGTAGCAACAGCTGACTGATACAGCTTTTCCTTTACCTCAGACTGGAGAACAGAGTTGTTTTCCTTTATTTTCTCAAATGTAATTATTTATAAATCATAATATTTGATATATTATGTCTTAACTTGTTTGTGATAAAGAGGTGATATTCTCATATTACAGAAGACTCAGTGAGTAAATTATACTGGGAAAGGGTAAAAGAATGACTCTCCACATTTACTTTTCTTTAGTATTTAAACACTTTAAATATATTTTGTATTTACTTTCAATTGGTAAAGTGAACATAAACTGGAAGATATAGAGTAAAGCAGGTTTTGTGAGAAATTCCTACGTCACCTCTTCAGAACTTTAAGTGTGGAAGAAATGATGAGAGCTGGAGCTCTCCCTGGGGAGCACCAGCATTTAACTAGCTGGTTGGGGAAAGAAATGGTCACAAAGTGGTAGCCACACAACCAGGAAAATAATACTATACAATTAAAGCGAGGAAAGAGTAGTAGAGATTAGAATAATAGATGAATATTAAAATGTTATTTCTTTTTAACTATAATTTCCTCTCTCAGGCTTCTATTGCAAATATATAATTATATATACATATAATATATATTGACAAGATTTTGTTGTGATGGTTATTTTTAAGGCAAAACTGTTTCATTTTACAATATGGAATAGGCACCTACATATATGTATGTCCTTTATATATATGATGTATATATATCAGGGGTGGGGAACATTATCATGTTGAAAGGCTATATTAATTAATTAATTTTTTTATTTTTATTTTTGGAGATGAAGTCTCACTCTGTCACCCTGAGTACAGTGCCATTGTGTCATCATAGCTCATGGCAACCTCAATCTCTTGGGCTCAAGAGATCTCTCGCCTCAGCCTCCCAAGTAGCTATTTCTATTTTTAGTAGAGAGGGGATGGGTCTGCCTCTTGTTCAGGCTCACATCCAACTCCCAAGCTCAAGTGATCCACCAGCCTTGGCCTCCCAGAGTGCGAGAATTGCAGGTGTGACCTACCACACCCAGCTGGCTGCATTAATTTAGCTAACATCAAATAAGGCTATATTAAAGAAACTTCAATTAAATATAATCTCAAATGTACATTATTTTGAAATAATCTAACTTCTATATACTTAATTTCAAACAGTGCAAACTATTGTTAATTTTAAAGTTAAATAATGTTTTAATGACTTTGTTATGTCTGCCTTTTGTTGAAAAGCATTTAAATATTTGGTTGCAGAATAGAGGTCTACAGTTTTAGTTGATCTTCTAGATAGGTATCAGGCATTTGTGACCTGAAGGGTGTCTTGATTTGAGCTTGACAGGAGAATGTAGATTCACAGCAATAAAGGGTTGAAAAGCAAGAAAGCATTTCTCAGATATGTTACTAATGTGTGGCTATTCTATGCATTTTTCCATATTTCAATTGAATCTTCCATAGCATTAAACAATGACTTTACCATTTCTCATACTGAGTGCGCCACCAATTCGATTTGTGTAGTTCTTGGTGATATCCTCTAGGTGAGGCTGAAATGCTAATTAGAGTATGACGTCATGGTTCTCGAAGTCAGTGAAACTTTTATTGTATTCTCCAATTAATGGGACTATAACAGTTGTGTATTCTTGATCAGATTTGCCTGTATCTGCTCATGAAGGACCTTTGCTAACTGGGGAGCTTTTCTCAAAATGCTTAGATTTTTTGCCACATATCATATTTAGACTTAGTTCTATTTTGCAAATAAATATCGAAGTCATTTTGATTTGACATGATATCACACAGAAATGCAGCCTATAGAAATCTCCTTTTAATAATTCACATTGCTGATTATGTTCTTCATGGAACTTAACTATCTGTTCTCCCAAAGGTAAGATTTTGGCTAGCACCTGTCCCTGTGATAATCAACATACTATAGAATGGTATGATAAATCCACAATAAAATACCTCACTGTTCAAGTTAATATGTTACAAACCTGACAATGCCATGTTGTATGTGCCCAAATACAGTTAACAACAACTATAACATGTTGCAAAGTCTCACTTAAAATAGTAGCTTTAGCACAGAGGTTTTGCTGATGCGAGATATAATGAAAAGAAATGAGAGGATCTGTATATCTGTTAATACTTTTTTTCTGTGCAATAAGCCCTTCATATTTTCCTGTCATGGAAGGTACACCATCTGCACATACACTCACTAAATTTACCAAATTGAGTCCAACACCATGACATTCACCTTGAAAGTCATGAAAGATATCTATTCGCGGTGTTCTGTTCCCAAGAGTACCTGAAGTGAGAAACTCTTTGTAGCAAAGAAAATCTTCTGTTATGACTAAAACTAAATATAAAACCTATGCTGAGGCAGTAGTATCAATTGATTCATCTAAAGTGATTGAATAATATATATTTGCTTTCTGAAGTTTTGCATAAAGTTCTTCTGTTAAGTTGAAAGTTAATTCATGCTGCTGATCAGTTACAGTTCTCCTTGAGATAGTTATTTGGTGGTTTGAACCATTACTGGGATCTAAGGATCTTTCAACATTGACAATTCATACTTTCAAAATTATTTGTTTGTTTATTTGAGACAGAGTCTTGCTCTGTCACCCTGGGTAGAGTGCCACAGCATCATAGTTTATAGCAACCTCAAACTCTTGGGCTCAATGATCCTCTTGCCTCAGCCTCCCAAGTATCCGGGACTGTAGGTGTATGCCACAATGCCTGGTTAGTTTTTTTGTATTTTTTTTTTCATAAAGACAGAGTCTCACTTTACGCCCTCGGTAGAGTGCCGTGGCGTCACACAGCTCACAGCAACCTCCAACTCCTGGACTTAGGCGATTCTCTTGCCTCAGCCTCCCGAGTAGCTGGGACCACAGGCACCCGCCACAATGCCCGACTAAGTTTTTCTGTATTTTTTAATAGAGACAGGGTCTTGCTCTTGCTCAGGTAGAAATCCACTCACCTCAGCCTCCCAAATTGCCAAGATTACAGTTGTGAGCCACTACACCCAGCTTCACAATTTCTAAATCTCTGAATGACTTCCTTTTTTTCCTGAGTATATAAGCTACTTTATAAGTTGCTTCATGGGCATTATTTCCAAATCATATTTCTGCTTAAAAGAGGTGCCTCTGCTTTGCTTTCCATCTTTTAATTTCTGCAGTACAAACTTTCATGCCTGTCTCTCTAATCTAAAATATTTGTGGCCCTTATGAGTGTTATAATGCTGATGAGCATGGAATTTCTTTAATGTCGATGGTGCAGTCATAAACAAAGTAAATCATCTTTTCTCTCTTTTTTTAGCAGAAACAAGATAGTATTGCAATTCCCAATCCTCTTTTTAAAAAATCTGACAGATGAGTTGTTAAGCAGACAGAATTTGAAATACTATTGAGTGGTGTAATTATTCACAAATTCCACTTCAAACAGAAACACAGCACATCATTGCCAAAAGCTGAGAACAGAATGGTATAACCAGCCCCCATAAACTCTCACAACCAGCCGCACACAGTAGTGGCACCAGTCAAAAGGGAAATCATGAGTTAGCCAGCAATTCAGTCCTTACAGCTTATTAACGTTCTAATTGTGCTAGTAAATCTGGGAGGATTATTTTGTTGTAACTTATTCTCTGACATTTTAAATACATTCATTTTTAAAATAAAATATAAGAAAAATACAAAATATGAACTAATATATATTAATAAAAAAAGATTTGCTTTGGAAAACATGGACTTGTGAAAAGGCTACATTAAGGACTTAGAAGGCACATGTGGCCTTAAAGCGGCAGGTTTCTTACCCTGGGGTGTGCGTGTGTGTATGATGATATTATGTGTAATAATTAGAAAAATAACTAACATGCATCAGGGGTTTTAAAATTTAATATGAATACAAATCATCTACTAATACAGATCCCACAAACCCACCCCAGTAACTTAATTTCCAAGGTCCAGATCAAGATTCCAGACTCTAAGTTTTAACAATACACAGAGGTATAGCTGATGAAAATGATCTAAGAATGGCTTTTCAAAAAACACAACTTTCCGATGTCTAAAACGAAAAAATGTGGAAAGATAAAAATTTGTGATCTCAATGTCCCGTTTCTTTGTATAAAATTTCCGAGGTGACCCGGTGATTACTGAGTGAGAACATGTGCAGGACATGGCCATTCCAGTGGAGCAGAGCACAGGCAGAGGACAGCGGTGGAGAGAATGTTTCGGTATAATGCTTAGCACACAATGAGCACTCACCAATCTCTTGAACAAATAAGTGAATACTTCAGTAGAAAAGCTTTTCTCAGGGAGATGTGCGAGCTGGTCATAGTCCTAGAAATCATCTTAGTTGGAGAAAACAAAGGAGGAGGGTAGCCCTGCTCACTCCTGTCATCCTGGCAGTCTGAGAGGCGAAGGCAGGAGGATCCCTTCAGCTCAGGAGTTTGAGACCGGCCTAAGCAAAAGTGATACCCCATCTCCACTAAAAATAGAAAAATTAGCAGGTGTGTGGCAGGTGCCTGTAGTCTTAGCAACTCAGGAGGCTTAGGCAGGGGAGTTGATTGAACCCAGGAGTCGGAGGTTGCTGTGAGCTAGGCTGACACCATGGCCCTCTAGCCTAGGCAACAAAATGAGACTGAGTCAAAAAAAGAATGAAAAAAGGAAGAAAGAAAGGAAGGAAAAAAAGAAAATGGAGAATGTATCAGGAGATTATGGATTATGTAACACTAAAAATATTCTAAGGAAGTGAAAGAAAACTGCACCTTCTAGTTTAAGAAAAAAAAAAAAAAGAAAGAAATAATGGCCAACAAAGTCAAGCAAAATTAAGGAAGTGAATTTTCACAGAAAGAATTCCTTCGAAGGTAAAATTCAGCACAACAGTCTAATGAAATTAATTTGATAAATAAGATCCATAATAATAAATGTGATAGTTAGACATCAGTAATTTGAGAAAAAGCTATTTCAGAAAAATGTTGGAGGACAGAGAAGAAGTAATTGCTTGTTGGCAGACATGAGGAAAGAAGATTATATTAACAAAATAATGTTCATAAAAGAACATTTGCTATGCTTAACAGAAGTCTAGAGTTATGAATACCAGATAATTTAGTATTTAAAGTCATAGCAATGTATTTGAGTATTGAAATATAATGAACCTCTGCTTCATATTAAAAACTAATAGTAAAGAAAAAAGGAGCTAGCAAATAAATACTGGCCATTTTCTCATTATCATTCAAAATTTTAAATTTTAATTAAATTTATTTATGCATTATATATATTGTATTTATATGTATATTTATATATGCAATATATATAAAATGTGTATATATTTATTAAAAATGTATACTTTGTGTACATTATTTCATCAGATGAATAAACACACACCATAACTAGGAAGAAATATGATATAAAATGAACTATCTCTTTCTATTATGCCAGGCTCCTTCCTTTGCTTCCAACAGAATAAAGATTTCTGCAGGGGTATAAAGAGGGGTAAGTGAACAGAGGGTTGATTTAGGAGAGAAAGTTAAATTTTGAAACTTATGTCTTGGTTATTAGTTTGGGGTATTTCCTAGTTTTCTTTTTCTTTGATGATTTCTTCTTTCCCAGTTTCTTGTTTTCACTCTCTGGTTTTCATTTTTACTAATTGTATCTCCTAGATTCATTTTCTTTATTCCTTGGTTTTTTTTTTTTTTTATTTCAAATTTTTGTTATCTTTTCTACTTTTGCTCTTTGGTATAACAAATATTTTCATTGTTTATTTTTTAGGCTTTAGTGCATTTTATGTTTGTTTTATTGGATATTTAATTTCTGAAAGTATTTCCAATTTTAGAATTATTTCTACTTATTTATTTTTAATTTTTAAACTTACAGAATATATCCATACATACATAAAAGCAAATACAACATTGTTTTCCATATTTTCTTGGCTATCCTTACCCTTCTGATTAGCATATAGGTGTTTAGAATGAAGTTATTAACAGTCACTAAAAATCATGCTTGGATTTTTATACTATAAAATATAGTATATGTTTAGAACATATAGAAAATACTATACATTTATTGACTAATTTGCAAAGAGTTGACAACTTTCATTTATTGAGTCACCTAATTCATGAACATAGTATATCCCTCTATATAGTTTTATCATCTTCAATTCTGGAACTTTCTGTAAGGAGGCTATATGAGGTCATCTGCAGGAGCTCATATGAGGCTATCTGTAGGCTCTGGGGATACCATGTTACTGCTCATCATCATCGTTAGACTTCAACCAAATACCAGAGTTCCAGTTAGGACAGACAAGGTGACTATTGCCTCTAGTCAGAGATGCCTGGGGAAATTCAATGAAACTGTGCTGTGCCTCTGTTCTACCCTAATCAAGACGGGGATTAGGGAAACAAAGGTCATCACACTTACATGATGCCGCATCCCTGTTCCTTCCCCAACACGTTCTCTTGTGCTTATTATTTGTATGCTATTAATGAATCCTACATAGTGCATTTGGATGATGCCTTTTGAACCTAGTAGTCAAATTGTTTTCTCATACTTTCCCAAACACACCTTTGGACACAAGAGCAGTCTCATCCCCCATGATCAAAATAGGAGGCATCAGATAGCATGGGCGGAAAATAAACTAATGGCTAACATCTCAAATTACTAATGTACAATTTGTTGGACTCCAGAAAATTAAAGCAATAATAAATAGACAAAATTACATGGGCTCAAAGAAGCTAAGGATTTCACTAAGAAACAGAATGAAGGGATTGTAGAATGGCCTCTGTACAGGAGGACCAGAGAGGCTCCTGATTCTGGCTGACACAGGAAAAATACATAGAGATCCCCAAAGAAAATTTCGGAGGGGGAGGCGCAGAATCTGAGACAATATAAGACTTTAAAGGTATAAAAATTAAGAATGAGGTAATGGCAAATTTAGCGCAAGAAACAAAAAGAAAGACAAATTTGAAATTTCAAGATAAAAACAAATTGATTTAAAAAAATCAAGACCAAAAAAAGAAATAAAACATTTCTACATGTATGGGCAGAGTGCCAGTGTTGCTTATACATTTCCAACTTTAGAGGCAACATATTTTTTAAAAGTAGTTGGTGGTGATTATACAATAGTGTAAATATAAATAAGCTTTACAACATAAGAACTTAGCTGACCAAAATAAGCCATAGGGCAAAGAAAAACTTGAAGAAATGAGTACAAGTATTAATATCTTGGACATAATATAGACCCTATTGAAAAGAAGAAATGAACCTTTAACTATATTATTTTAAGTTGTAAAAGTAATCAATAGAGTGGCTTACACCTATAATCCTAGCACTCTGGGAGGCTGAGGCAGGTGGATTGCTTGAGCTTGCGAGTTCAAGGCCAACCTGAGTAAAAGTGAGACCTCATCTCTACTAAAGATAGAAAAAAAATAACTAAGGCTGGAGGAACACTTGAGCCAAAGATGGAGGTTGCTGTGAGCTATGATGCCATGGCACTCTACCCAGGGCAACAGTTGGAGATTCTGTCTCATAAAATAAATAAATAAATAAATAAATAAAGCATTCAATAGAAGAACAAAACTAAAAATATAAATGTCAAATATTGAAAGGAGGCCCAGGGAAAATTGAGGTAGTTAAGTGGGACAGATCTTGGACTTTCATATTGACATGCATGTGATCAAGAATTATAGAGTAACATCCCAAAGGAGAAGAATTAAAAACCAACAGCTAAGATTTTCTTCTGTGAATCGGATCAGAGTGAGGGAAAGATGAGGCAGAGATTGTACCATAACTCTTCTATAATAGGAGACTGTGATTTACTGTAAAACATGATTTTTAAGAGGCTGATCCTGGGTTTATTTCCCATAAAACTACTATTTGTACAAAGAAAGAAAGGTAAGAAAGAAAGAAAGAAAGCAACATGTTAAAACATTAAGTACATAAAATGGAATGAGAAAAAGCCATAATCAGGCTAACA
>CAUYRH010027268.1:0-16390 GCA_963574655.1 Perodicticus potto | reverse complement strand
TAGATCCCTAAGTGTTCTCCAAAAATCTTTTCAAAAGGAACGTATTAGTTTGCATTCCCACTAGCAGTGTAAAAGTGTTCCCTTTTCTCCACATCCACGCCAACATCTCTGGTTTTGGGATTTTGTGATGTCGGCTAATCTTACTGGAGTTAGATGATACATCAGAGAAATGCAAATCGAAACTACTTTGAGTATGATGATTCCTTACGGAATGTTTCTGTAAGTATGAGGGACGTGTTAATTTTTAGAAGCATCCATGTATTGTGGGAGATTCTAAAACTATTAACGACTATGCTTACAATTTCCCTTTTTAAAAAAGTAAAACAATGATGAGTCAGTCTGAGCAGAAGGTGATCTCAGTTGTGCTTCTAATCACTAATATTTTGGCTGTAAATCACAGAGCTCATTTGAATAGGTTTTTCCCTATCCTTTGTGTGGTTTATTCATTTTTTAGGGAAAAGTGATTCGTTTTGTCACTAATAAAGCATCTGATTCTTAAGAGTCTGAATATTTTGCTACTTTTTCGGTAGCTTATACCTGTGAGCTATGGGCATAGAATGAGTATAATTGTGTAATTCTATGAGGGGTCAAAGATCTCTGGATCATGTGGCTACATATAAGAGATTAATTCAAATCAATGCCAACCATTTCCTGATATAAAACATCTGGTACTAAGTTAAACATTTGTATTAAATTTTTTTCTTTTTGAGACAGAGCCTCAAGCTGTCACCCAGGATAGAGTGCCATGGCATCACAACTCACAGCAACCTCCAATTCCTGGGCTCAAGAGAGTCTCTTGCCTCTGCCTCCCAAGTAGCTGGGACTACAGGCGCCCGCCACAACGCCTGGCCATTTTTTTTTTTTTTTGGTTGCAGCCGTCATTGTTGTTTGGCAGGCCCGGGCTGTATTCGAACCCGCCAGCTCAGGTGTATGTGGCTGGCGCCTTATCCCGTTGAGCCACAGGCATCAAGCCATTTGTATTAAATTTTAAAAGAATACCACATTTTTAATAAATTATAATTTAATTGTATGGATAAATAGCTCAGGTAAATTTAGAGTAGAAATTAGCCTTGTTAGTCTCATTTTATTTGAACTTTTAAATGTACTCATGGTTAACATGAAAAGTAAATTCTTTTTGAACCCTCAAATTAGAAAAACAATTATTCAAAAATTCTCTGTGATTAAAGATTATTAGTATGACTATTTGACTTTGCCTGATTTCAGAACCATTTACCAATCAGGTTTGGGCTTGAAAATAGTTTCTTGATCAAAATGAGACCCCAAGATGACAGAAAGTAGCAGGAAATCTTTGGAATTACTGATTTTCTTGTTAATAAGGATGATTTTTGCAGATTAATGAATCAAAAAGACTACCAAAAATAATACAGCATCTTTTGAATTCAGCTTTTTTTTTAAAAATTTTAACTCTTTATTCTCTCTAATCACCGTAATTTCTTTTAACTTTCCTTTTTTTGTTTCAAAAGTCTGGTATTAACCTCTTTTGTGGCGACAGCACCCATGCCCCCTGTCTCCAATTGTTTCCAGCCTTTGTTGTCTGGGACATTGCTGCTTCTCCTTTTATGGTGGAAAAATAGCACGTCTGTTCTATTTGCAAGAACAAAAGCTGGGGAAGGTGACCTGGTTGTGATGATGAAGTGGCGCTGGGCAGAAGCAGACAGAACTGACTTGAATAAGCAAATCTTACTGGCACTTTAAAAAAATGTATTCGCTAAGAAATTGAAAAACAGAATTCCCGGAGGGATATTTTACTCATGCTGAAATAAAATTGGAACTTGGTAGGAAAAAGCCCTTCAGCTAAACTGAATGGGATCTAATAACTCCAGCATTCCAGTAGAAGTTCCCCTTTGAAGGGTCCTGGAAAAGTGTTTCCCAGCTAATCTGTTCCTGGAGTATTGGACAAAAGATGCTATTCCCAGGCCAGTTAAAATCAATAGAATGGAGAGACCCAAGATTCTGCATTTTTTAATGAGTGTCCCACCCCATCCCCCATTAGATTCTGCTGGGCACTTGGGTAGGGAATCTTGTGGAAGTTTTCCAGTGTTAGCTGGTTCTCTCATGAATCAGCTTTTCTAGAATAACAAGCAGCAGAATGGCCACACGTGCAGAAATTCCCACTGTGTAAGCAGCTACTGCCCAAGGTCAGCTGTGAGTTCGAAGGGGTCCAGCAGAGTGACCCAAAGTCGAGGCACTCCTCAGGCAGGCCTCCGTGCTGCTGAGAATGACTCCTGTTTGGAGATTCCAAAAGAATTTCAGAACTGATCTATTTGCACTATAAGAAAGCCTTGATATGGAACCTAAGCCTCCCAGTGTTGCTGGCACATGGGGTTTGAATGTCTCCTTGAGAAAGGGCAGGTGGCGGTGTGCCTGCTCCTGGCTGAGGTTCCTCTGGATACTCAACAGACTTCGCTCTGAGCTGGCCAACCCACTTCCTTATTGCTTTTCAAAGCGGATACGTCCTGGTTCTTTATAGTCAATCAACACCCATTCGTGGATATTCATTAGTCTCCTGCTTGTTATACTCTGTAGGTACCGGAACACAAGAAAAATAAGGTCCTTGTTCTTAGACACCCTAGTGCTCACATCAGTTATGGCCACACCCCTCTCCCGCCCATTGGCATAGATCACTCAGACCAGGGGTTCTCAAACTGTGGGTCGCTACCCCTTTGGGGGGGTCGAACAGCCCTTTCCCTGGGGTCACCTAACACCATCCTGCATATCAGATATTTACATTAAGATTCATAACAGTAGCAAAATTACAGTTGTGAAGTAGCAACGAAAATAATTTTATGGTTGGGGATCACTACGACATGAGGAACTGCATTAAAGGGTTGCGGCATTAGGAAGGTTGAGAACCACTGACTTAGACCATCTGACCAACATCCAGAGCTGTGTCCTCATCCTTGTTCTGACTTAACATTTTAGTCCTGTTTATATCGTCTTAGTCCTGTTTATATCGTCTCCCGTAAAACTGAGCTAAAAACAGTGGCTTCTCAGGATGGTTTCAGGAACAACTGGAGACAGCCCTCCCCGTCCGGGAAGATGTATCAGCTCTCCTTGGCTCTCTGGGAGCCAAATTCAGAAAGACTTTTCTGAATCGTAGGTAAACTTGAGAACAATTGGCTTTCTGTTTTGATGTCCTTGGTCTATCTCTTGGAAAGGATTTATTTTGCTTTGGCCTCTGTTCTTTCTCGGACCCTAAAAGCAACTTTTTGTTCCCTCCATGAGCCTGTCTGTGTATCTGAAATTAAGTTGAAACTTTAACCTCATATGGCTTTCTCAAATCTCACAGAGCTTAAAATTTTGTTGTTAAGACATTTCAGTGACCCTTTCTCAGTTACGTGAGTTTTCAACCCTTGGTTATTTTGTATTTGGATGAGATTCTTGCATGGAATTTCAGAAGCCTCCAGAGAGAAGTTGAAGGGAAATCTTCTCTAAGGATAAAAAGGAAAAGAGTAAATTTCATATAAAGAGGATGATGATTTACGTGTATTCTTTTCCCAACTGTGGTCCCTGGATCACAGATAGCCAAGGTGTTTTTGGTTGGAATATTGCTGAAGAAGTAGTCCTCTTTATTTTATGGTGTTTAATTTGATTAAACATGGCAAATGATACTGGTTTTTTACTTATGATATTCGGGTTTCCTTTCATAACAAGCTTACTTAAATAAAAAATAAAGCTAAATGTTCCATAATCATATAGGCAACACATGGGTATGACAAAATTTATAAGGTTGCTACTCAAATGAGTGAAAGGCTATTTGAACGGAGGCCAGAAGGAAGTGTTTTATAGGAAGGCGCCCAACTCTCCCCGTCAAAGTCACACACCTCTCACCCCTGGTGGCAGGAAGCCAGTGGAGGTCAGCTTTAAATTAGAACACAAATTATCTGTATATGCCAACCATGGAAGAGTAGCCAGGAATGTGTGTTTAATTGAAAATTAATAGAGTTATCGGGTGTTGTAGTGGACGCCTGTAGTCCCAGCTACTCGGGAGGCTGATGCAAGGGGATTGCTTGAGCCCAGGAGTTTGAGGTTACTGGGAGCTATGACTCCAGGGCACTCCACCCAGGGCACAGAAGGAGTCTCTGTGCCAAAAACAAACAAAAAGAAATCGAGTATTTTCTCTGGAAAAGGAAATATCTCACATTTTATGAGAGTAAGGGAGGCAAGGGAAAGTTTCATAGCAAGATTTTGGGGAGATCATGGGGGCCTTGTCCAGAAATGGTTCTGTCCCCTGCTGAGAGGCGAGAGAGCATAAAGGCAGAGAAAGGGACAATCAGTCCCGGAGTGACTCTGTTACTGTCTCTGTAGAGTCCCCTCCCCAGAAGTTCCCTGCTGATTTTATTACAGATGGCAGCTGCTGTAGAACGATGACAAATACTCAGACTTAGCAGGCTCTTGATGATAATGAGAGTTTAACAGTACTTAAAACCGTTGTCGGATTTTCTTTTCAAATATGAAAACAGTCAAACAAAAACCAAAGGGAGAAGAGCCATTTCCCTTAATTGTACTTGAGACAGAATCTTGAGATGTAATTTTGTTCCTTCTCTTGCTGTGTGATTTTACAGGTTGGGTCCAGTATGGAAAGCCCTCTGGCCTGTGGTCCCCCTTCCCAATCTCCATCCCATTTAAGTGAATCCCTTAGTAACAGCACAACTTCCAATCAGAAGGCTTTTCCCTCCAGTGAGCCAAAAAGCTGCCCCGGGGTGAGGGCTCCTGTTCTCTTTGCTATCCATAGTCACTGAGGCTGCAGAGGACCATCCGCTAGCACATTTATTTTGTAGGGGAGCAGGAGAGAAAGTCCTCACAAAGAGAGAAGCAACTGACCCAAACACACATTCTCCTGGGTGATTTTGCAGGATATATAAGCTAAGTCACCTAACCCTCTAATCACCCATCATTTTCATTCTAAAAATAATCTCCTTTGCATTTTTCCCTTACTTTCTCTGAATAAATGAACAGTTGTATACTTAATGTCTGAGTGTGGAGTTTCTGTTTGAAACAAGCCAGGAGACTCCACGTAAATCCTTAGCTGAGTTTACTTGGCCCTATGGTCCTGGTCACAGGTGTCATTCTGGAAGGAATGATGCTGTCATCCACTTTCACCTGCCCCCACCTGCTGCCGGAACCATCTCATTAGAGCAGAGCTCTGTGGGCTGAACGAAAGTTCCAAGAGTGGTAGTGTCAGTCTCAGCTAAAGAAAGCACATAAGCTGAGAGCAGGGAGCGATGTGGCTGTTGATCTCCAATCCCCAGTGTAAAACCAGCCCATAACCAGGGGTGTTACTGTGATCTGCAATACCCGGTGTAAAACCAGCCCATAACAAGGGCGTTACCGTGGAAAGGACACAGACCAACATAGACCCAGATTTGGACTCGGGCCCCAACACTTCCCAGCTGAGCGACCTTGGACAACCTATTTAATTTTCTGGTTTTCAATTTCCTTGCTGGAAAAAGAAGACACTAGCTGGGTTCTATTGAGGCTTGAATGAAAGCAGAGAACCTGCCCACACTGGCTCTTTGCTCTCTTGACCTCAGCCCTCGGTGGTGGGTATCTTCTGATCTCTTCTTTGCTTCTAGACTGCCCCTTTTTTGCCCCACATTTCATTTTTTATTGTTTAAACAACCACAATTTAAAACTGAAGAATACTGAAAAATATGTGTTTGAGGCTGATAGTGGGACTTGTTTTAATTTCTTGTGAGTGACCCTTATTACCAAACAGACTCTGTATCTCAAGCTGGCTGCAATGACTCACCCTATGGTTCCAGTCATTCTGGAGAGGGAGGTGGGAGCAACACTTGAGCCCAGGCACTTTAACTCAGGCAACAGAGGGCGATCCCATCTCATAAAAGCAAAACAAAACAAAATTGGAAAAAAGACTATATTGGCATAGAATTTTAGGCTGTGTCTTGAGTGATTTGGGGGATGGGGGCTTTAGGACCCAAGTCACAATTCGTCTTGAGGTAGTTAGACTATCTCTGCATTCGTATCTGCTTCCTTGTGTGTAAACACAGACATATTGATGTTTGCCTGGGGGTCATTCAGCACTCGATCAGAACTCATCTCTGCCAGGGTGAAATAGGAGAGAGTGCAGCAGTGTCATAGTCAGGAGCAGGTGCAGGGGCCCCAAGATGCTGCAGGAGTAGAGATGTGATTTGATCTAGGACTTGGGACCAAGTTCTGATGGTAGGTCTTCCCCCGCACCTTTACATGGGCATATAGGGTCTGGGAAGCCAAGAGTTGTCATGAAATGGGGAATGCCAGGGGCACCTGGTCCCATCTCAGTCATCCTTGTATGATTCATACCTGTGATGAAGTTTTTGAGGTTGTCCATGGTACACGTATACGAGGAAAGCTGGCTTTTCACGTTTATTCCATTCATTCTTTCATCGAACAATTCTTTGATTTTGGACTACGTGGTAGGCGCATTGTTTGTGGCACTCAAGCGAGTGAATCCCTGGCCCTATGCTTACTGGGCTAAGTCTAGTGAGAAATATACCTTCAAACCGCAAGTGGGTGATGTGCTGCCCCTGGGGTGTCCACCGGCCCTTTGAAAGCTCAGAGGGAACAGGCCTATGTGTTGATAGGATAGAGGGGGAGAAACCCTTTCCAGGGGAGATAATGTTTGTGGCTGGCTGTGAAGGCTGAGGTGTTGGCAGCCTGACTTCTCGTCTCAGCCCTGTGTTTGCGCTCAGCCTTGCCTTGTCTCCTGACTCCTACCCAGTTTCCTCCTCTCTGACATGGGAAGACGGCACCCAGCTTTCCTACTGAGGTGAGATAACAGTGACGCTGCTTATGGGGACATTCATTTGGCTGTTTTTTTTTTTGTAGAGACAGAGTCTCACTTTATCACCCTCGGTAGAGTGCCGTGGCGTCACACAGCTCACAGCAACCTCCAACCCCTGGGCTTAGGCGATTCTCTTGCCTCAGCCTCCCGGGTAGCTGGGACTACAGGCGCCCGCCACAACGCCCGGCTATTTTTGTTTGTTTGTTTTGCAGTTCGGCCAAGGCTGGGTTTGAACCCGCCATCTTTGGCATATGGAGCTGGCACCCTACTCGTATGTTCTCCTTTGTGCCTGAGCAGCCTGAGCCTGCAAAATGGAGGGTCACCAGGGCTTAGGGTTCAGTGCATGGCTGTGAATTTCAGGTTTGTCTTGGAATGGGAAACGTGTGCATGAAGGCTGCAAGGCAGAGGTTCTGAAAGCAGCTGGTGTGGCTGGAGCACAGCAGATACAAGCCTGTCTGCATGGCCTTCCTGCTCATGCTAAGGAGTTTTGCCTTTCTTTCTCAGCAGAGTGGGAAACCATTGAAGGTTTGTTTTTTTTTTGCAGTTTTTGGCCAGGGCTGGGTTTGAACCCGCCACCTCCGGCATATGGGGCTGGCGCCCTACTCCTTTGAGCCACAGGGGCCACCACCATTGAGGGTTTTGAGCTAAAGATGGGGAGAAAGACAAAAGAACAAGTTTGTATTTTACAAAGATGGTACTGAAGAAACATGTGTTCTTTTAAGGAAGAGACTTATCAATTCTTCAGATTTTTATCTCAGCTGGGACCTTGCGACAGGCCCCACCCTGATATATGGAGGGACCTGGCAAATGTACACGCAAGGACCCACGTCCCCATGAGTTTAAATGACTACACATTATAATCATGCTAATAAACTATTATCAATATGTTCCATCCTCCTAGCCTGCAAAACATGTCTCTGTAACTAAAATGTAGGAAAAGATGGGTAAGACAAGGGTTTTTGTATGACTAAGAGTCAGCAAAGCATCAAAGATAATTGGATTTATTTATAATTGCACAGTCTGGGCGTCCTGCTGTGCCAGTAAGACGTGGATAAGTAATAAAGACATTGATAATTAATTCCCATCCCATATTTTTTGCCTTTTTGATAGTAAAATTACTAAGTATGTTGTTCTAATTAATATTTTCACATAATTTTGTTCATTTGACAGAAAAACTATTTGGGTAACAGTTTTATTGAGATAACAATTCACAGATCATATAGCCCATCCGTTCAACTTTTCTTGAGGCGTTTTTGTTCTGAACTAGGTTGTCATTCATTTCATTTTGAAGAAACATTGTCCTGCTGAGGACCTTCCAAACTGAACTGTTAATACAATTCTTAAAGCAATGCTTAGATTTGGAAATGAACCATGAATGGAATGTATCATGTTCAAAACATGGTAGGGATCATCTATGATAGATTACCTTTATCACAGAAAATATTAAAAAATATTTTTACTTCCTGATATAAATCTGTCTTGCATACAGAAACTTTTACTATCTTTTCAAGCAGTGTCTCCATCCAACGTGAATGTCGAGTCTAGGTATTCTATTTCACATATGTTATGTCTGGACATCTAATCCACATTGAAGAACAAGAGTGGTAAAATCTTGTAAAGCGTCCCCTGGCTGCCTTGTGCAGATGCTGTGAGTTTTGAGAACTTCCTGAACTACAAATTGGAACATGAAGAGAAGCAAAAATGTAGACACTTGGCCCTTCGTTGTGGGAGGATCAAGAGCATTCATGTATTTGAAAGGAAGGAATTGATCAGTTAAATAGCCTTTTTCTCTTCTCCCAGCGTCCCTGCTGCTCAAATCCTCTCTGTACTCTGAAGCAACCCCCATCGCTGCCATGGCCATGTTCACGCTGACAAACCCTCAAATGCCCGGGGCTTTCAGACACAGTTGTTTGTGTTTTAAGGACAGGGCAAGAGCTATGGGGAATCATTTCCCTGGACTTAGGATGGCTCTACCCTGTAGCGTAAAACTGCATAAACATTTGGTAGACCCTTTCGGAGTCCGTCCCATCAACCAACTCATTGGGACATGGACTGATACCTCCCAAAGTTCCCTTCTTTCTCAGTGTGTTCCTTTAAAAGACAGCTGACTGCATTTTTCTCTTGTTGTGTCTCCTAGGAACTGGTGAAAGTGGGAAAAGCACCTTCATCAAACAAATGAGAATTATCCACGGGTCTGGTTACAGTGATGAAGATAGAAAGGGGTTCACGAAGCTGGTTTACCAAAACATATTCACTGCCATGCAAGCCATGATCAGAGCAATGGACGCCCTGAGGATACAGTATGTGTGTGAGCAGAATAAGGTAAAATAGTTGGGTGCCCTGTTTGTGAATGTGTGTCTGCCTGCTCCTGTTAGCATGTCTTTGAGCAACACATGCTTTGGTGGGGTGCCAGAAGAAGCTCCTGAGCTCACACCTGGGGTGTGGAGATAATGGAGAGGAATTTGGGGAATTTTGTTGGCTTTGTGGTCTTCCTTCTGCGGGAGTTCTGTCACCTGCCCGTGGGAGGCTACCCAGGGTGCAGGGATTCAGGAGATTGGGCCATTATTTAGGTTGCTTATTTCAGACATGAGAGAAAGAAGGCGCATACATTGTCTCTTTCCACTGAGAAACCCAGTTAATGTCTTCACTGGAGCAATGGAGACGTTGGGTTTACAATGCTGGCTTTTCAAGAATTCCCAGTCTCAGGAAATAGTTTCACTAATGTGCTGCAGACAGCACAGAGAAATCAGTGGGTTTTGTTTGTTTATCTTGGGAGCTAGCCCTTCTTGGAAACTAAGTGACGTTCTTGAGAGCAATGCTTTGTCCCAGCAATGTGCTGTCTCATAACTGATGGCGTCAAGCTGGCACTGGCTTTCTTATCACCACTGGTTATATAAGATCTAAACGATGAGACAGGAGAGTGGGAAAAGGGGGGGATTGCCATATGGTATACTGGAATGCAAATCCATAGGAAAGTAATGCTACCTCTGAGTTCATCAAACATCTAGGTTAGAAATAAGAGGCTATTTAAAATAATTAATACCAAGTTACACATGACACAGAGAAAAATTCTGTGTCAGATGGGTCTCTTGTGGCTCTATGTAAAAAGAATTTAGCTTCTGAAATGCTAGAATTACATGGGCTTCAGTATAGCCCTCCAAGGACAACTTTATCATGAATTTGGGGCGCCTGAACTCACATATAGTTTATATATTGTATATGACAAAGAGTTTCAAAGCAATCAAACAATCTAAATTTTCTATTTCTCAGTGACGGAATTACATAGGGAAACACAGTATGTGCCAAATTTTAGGCTTGTCTTTACATTATCTCTGCAACCTCACAACTTTGCCATCCCTCCCTCCCTTGCTCTCTTGAGGAAATGAAGAAACATGTCTTGCCTACAGTTTCAACCTTCACCAACGTGGAGGGTGAATTAGCCTGTTATATCTGGTGCCAAGTAACATGAGAGGTGCATGTTGACCCATTGGGAGAGTCTAGATATGCGTGTGATAGTTCCTTTATGCTTTGCTTTTGAGTGTATGCAATATTTTTTTTCAGAGCCTGTGGTTCTTTTTTACTTACCCTATGTAATGTATTCTAAAAAAGTAGGCTTTCTGTGGAGATTTAAGATTATTTCAGAGAAGAGGCATGGCAGGAAACTTTCTTGTGCCAATTTCAGTTAATCTCTTTTCCCCTGTTGTAAAATGTTTTTTCTTTACCAATCATAGTGAGCTGACAGGGCAAAGCTTGGAATTCGGAGATGGATTTGGAAACAGATCTATTTGGAAAAAAAGGCTCAAATATAAGCCGCTTCTGCTTACTTTGGCAGCGAGTGTTTGTAAAGCCTAATCAAGCTTAGTGATGAAAGCCTCTGAGTTTTGTTTTCCTTCATGGCCTTCTAGAAGTACTCAGTTTATTTTTTATTTATTTTGAGATAGAGTCTCCCTTTTTGCCTTGGTAAAGTGCTGTTGCGTCATAGCTCACAGCAACCTCAAACTCTTGGGCTCAAGCGATCCTCTTGCCTCAGTTTTTCATTTTTAGTACAGATGGGGTGTCACTCTTGCTCAGGCTGGTGTTGAACTCCTGAGCTCAAGTGATCCACCCACCTCTGCCTCCCTGAGTGCTAGGATTATACACATGAGCCACTGTGCCAGCCTTCAGTTTATATAATCATTTATTTATTTTTAGAGACAGAGTCTTACTTTGTTGCCCTTGGTAGAGAGCTATAGCATCACAGCTCACAGCAACCTCCAGCTCTTGAGCTTAGGCGATTCTCTTGCCTCAGTCTCCTGAGTAGCTGGGACTAGAGGCACCTGCCACAACACCTAGCTATTTTTTGTTGCAATTTGGCCGGGGCTGGGTTCGAACCTGCCACCCTCGGTATATGGGGCCAGCATCCTGCTCACTGAGCCACAGGCACCGCCCTATATAATATTTTAAACAAAATGGTTTCGTGGGATTTGACACCTACCACTTTCTTCTTTTCATGGGCCATATTCCTTTGCCCATTAATCTGCACTAGTTTCACAGGGCTGGTCCAGATGCTAAAAGTCCCAAATCAAGTTTTATTGGTTCTAACTGGAGGCTCTGAGAGAGCATCTGACCCAGCTTCTCCCTTAGCCTCTGGCTGTTGGAAATAGTTGGCACCTCTGTGTTTGTTTTCAAATTTCCCTCTTATTAGGACTCCAGTCACTAGGGGAAGGCCCCCCCTTATCCACTAGTTATTGAACTAGTGTAGTCTTCCTTCTGGCTTCCCAAATTCATGTCCATCCCACCTGTAAAATGTAATCACTCTATCCCAAAATCCCTTAAAATCTGAACCCATTGTAGCATCAACTCTAAGACCCAAATCTAATCTAAATATCAACTCAAGAAGTTCAAAATCTTATTAACTAAATTAGATGTGGGTGAAACTCTGGGTGTGGAGCCTCCTGGGGCAAAATTCCTCTCCATCCATGACCTGTTGTACTTCTTGTGTCCTCATTTGCTGTGTCTGGCTCCATTCTCAATGTCTACCTTCTTTCTGCTTGAAGTTATCTAGATTTATATTCCATAAGTTTTCTCTTATCCCTCAGAGGGATGCCTGAAATGAACCTGAAATGGCTTAAGGAGAGGCAGAAGATTGAGTGGAAAGAACACTGGATTGGCTCTCTCAAATCTGGGCTCTGCTTATGGTTTCCCTGTGTGTCTGTTGCTTTTCTAGAAGGGACCCAAGAGCAAATATGTTTGGCTTTGTGGGCTATGTGGAATCAGTTGCAGTGACTCGGCTCTGCTATTGGAGCACAGAGAGTAGCCATGGGCGATAGCTAATGAGTGTGGCTCAATTGTAAACTTTATTCAGAAAATGTAAAAACTATTCTCAACTCACAGGTCATACAAAAATCCACTCAAGCCATGGGAAAATTTAGTCTGTGGGTTGTTTGATGACCCTGGTCCTAGGAGAAGCTATCCCCGTTCTATTTTTCTATTTCCTCATCTGTTAAATGCAGACAACAGAGGATCTGTCTACTTCTCAAGGCAACACGAGCAAAAGGAATTGCTCTACAAGTTAAGTGGCACTCAAATTATATAATGCTATTATTGGGGCAAATTCAAAAATCAGAAATGGACTTAATGTTTTTCCTATTATTTGTTTATATCATTTTATCCATTCCTTTTTTGTTTTCCTGTATGCTGTTCTAATCATTTTCTCTGTGTGCTACTTCTAATTCCAAACATGAAATTGCAAAAAAGTACCACGCTTAGGTCATAAGATGGTGAAATGATTAGTGGACATTTTCCAGTAATATTCAGTAATTAGTTTAGAAAGCGTATATTTTTTACAAAGTGTTGCATAACTTGCAATGATTGACTAGTTAAGATGGGGATAAACAAAACCTTAATTAGTTTCTACTTCCACAATGGTGTATTTTTTCCCTCACTACTTACCTTTTTTTTTGAGACAGAGTCTTCCTATGTTGCCCTCAGTAGAGTACCGTGGCGTCACAGCTCACAGCAACATCAAACTCTTGGGCTTAAGCGATACTCTTGCCTCAGCCTCCCAAGTAGCTGAAACTATAGGTGCCCACCAGAACACCCAGCTATTTTTGTTGTTGTTGTTGTAGTTGTCATTGTTGTTTATCAGGCCCAGGCCGGTTCGAACCTGCCAACCTTGGTATATGTGGCTGGCGCCCTAACCACTGAACTACAGGCGCCTCCTTCCCTCACTGCTTATTGCTGGGTATTTATTGTAATTATCTGGAATCTTTTGTTTGGTTTTTTTGTTTTGTTTTGTTTTTTAAAGAACTGGGAATGCTTTCTTTAAAGTATATAGAAGAGAATTAAAAGTTGCTTTAGAGGGTTTTATTTCAAATGTTAGTGAGATCATTGCTCAGTTAGGTTGGTGAAAATCTTTGCCTATTATTTGACAGACTGCTTATTAAAGGGAATTTATCAGAAACTTCGTTGAGCATTTGGTTTTTAACCAACATATTTTTTCAGTTAAAATATAGCCTTGAAGATTATCTTCTTATATCTTGCCTGCTTAATTTTTTTTTCAAGAAATGATTCATATGTTTTTGCTCACTCTGTTGATAAGCCTTAGTTTTTATGAATGTCTCTCAAGAGTATTTTATGAGCACATATTAGAATTTATGACTTCTTGAATAAATATTACAACAGCATTTGTTCAGCGGCAGAGTTCCTAAGTCTGAGTTAGCTTGTAACTCATGTTTACTTGTGATGATTTCACAGAAGCCAGAAGAGCTTGATATTTTTTGCTGTCTGTAGCATCTTGAACTTGAGAAACTCTCGTTCTATAGAGTCTTGCAGTGAAGGATGTGATGGACTGATGTAGATGCAGAATTTCCCAGGGGCAAAGGGCAGCCCCCCCTTTCTTCTCTAATGCATTTCAGTTCTATGTTCAGTGCTAGGGATCCTCGCACCTCCCCCAGCCCTCCTTATATGAGTGCTTTACCACAGTGTGGCCATGTCATATTTCCATGTAACTCTTAACTATGAGAGTTTATGGCAAAAACAAAAATAATTGAGAAAAAAAAAATTCAATGATAAGAAGATTATTTTGCCTGCCATTCCACTCTGAGTAACTAAGAAGACAATGTTTCTGGAAGTGTGAGGTCTGAACTTCCCTTCAGGAAGCATCTGATTCTTCCTTTAGAAGCTTTTGCTGAATTCAAAGTCCCAGTTGGCACTGTGGACTTAGGCCTTCCAGCCAACCACAACTCTTGAAATGTTAATTTTTTTCAGTTGAACTGACTCACAAAGCCTCTGCTAGTTCTGTTTGAAGTTTTGCAAGTCCCTCAGAGCTCTTCCTCTCCTTGGTGCTGGGTTTACCAGGCGGTCGAACATCCAAAGCAATGGTTCTCCATCTCAGCTGCACATTAGAATCACCAGTGGGGTTTCCATGCGGATGCCCAGGGTACCACACCCAGCGATTCAGGGGGAATATTCTAGAATGCAGCTTCAGGATTTGCATTGATTTTTTTTTAGTTGCTTCCCAGGTGATCTAATCGGGCAGCCAAGGTAGAGAACCACTGAGATGTATGTGTTTTAACATTATTTAGAGATATTCAATTTGGATTCTGTGATTCTGCTTTCCTACCAACTTTTCCCTAGCAGGCAGGGGGACTTATAAGCTTCTCCATAGAATGACCTAATTAAGCATTGAGAACATTTGTTTTGTTCAGCCGATTTCGGCTGCCTTGGTTAGCCTGTGATGGTAGTCTGGACAGCATCTCTAGGTGGCATCTTTGAATCACAGATTCTGGGTTTATTTCCTTTGAGTCTCCCAGGGGCCCAGCACAGCTTCATGTCCAGAGCTTCCAGCTATGGGGTGGGGACTGGAGGAAGAAACTGCATCTTCTTCTCTCCAGGTCCCATCAGTAGTACCTTCTCACCCTTCTTTTCCTGTTGTTGCTACGCAGAAATTATAACTTCTTTTTGATCATTAAAACAACCAAAGATGCAAGCAGGCTTTGTTGAGTGCAGGCCCAAGGTATAGGTCTTCTTAGAATAAAAAAACCATGCAATTTTGTTTGTGAGAAAACAAAGACATTAAATTAGGCAATGAAGTAGTTGCATATTTTTACTCATAATTATTAAGTATTTTTATTTATTGATATGATAATTTATCAAGCATAAAATGTAAGCATCATCTATCTAAATTCACATTTAAGCAATAAAAGCTGGTATTTATGAGGCAGAATCACAGGAGAATACATTTTTAATACCAAAAAGCCCTTTGACAATATTTCACATCTATGCATATATAATTCCTCTGGCTTAACTTTTCATTCTTAGAAGCTGGAGGGGTGAATTTCCAGGAGATTTGTTAAAGACACATATGAGGAAATCAGGCACAGTTAAGTAAAAATGGTCAATTTATGTCACTTTTTAATAGAAGAGTTTCTCAGGGCTTGGAGTATTTTAAAACCCTCTTATTTTCTAATTTTTAAAACATCTGTTTAAATATATTTTTCAGTCTCACTTCCTCATCCAATTTTAAAAGTCCTAGTCTGCATGAACCTTTGGGAACAGTGAGACCAATGTTCCAACTTTGGCTGTGGCCCAAGGTTGCTGGTTCTCTGGCAAATGTTAAACTCAAGCCTTTGCTTCCTATGTCTTGTTGGATATTAAAAATTGCGTAGGCTAGACACAGTGGCTCATTCCTGTAAATCCCAATACTTTGGGAGGCCAAGGGGGAAAGATCCCCTGAGACAAGAAGTTTGAGACCAGAAGTTTAAGACAAGCCTGGGCAACATAGCAAGACCCCATATCTACAAAATATTTAGAAGTTAGCCAGGCATGGTGGTACATATCTGTCGTCCTAGGTACTTGGGAGGTTGAAGTGGGACAATTGCTTGAGCCCTGGAAGTTGAGGCTGCAGTGCATTGTGCCAGTACACTCCAGCTTAGGTGACAGAGTAAGACCCTGTTTCTATAAATACAAAGCTAACTAGCCAGATAGGACATTTTTCTCCTTACAAAGCACTTGGAATTCATTCTACCTAGTATGATAACAACAACAACAGATTCTCCACCAAAATCCTAGGCAGGAGCTTTTTTGTTTATCCCAATAGTTCTCTTATTAATCAATGTTTCCTTTGATGTGAAAATTACTATAATCAGAGCTTGAAATGTAAGAGTCTGGAAAATGGGAAAGAACAGGGTGGGGAAAAAACTGATTTCCTCTGTAATGACCATCACAAGTAAATCTGATCACCTGGAACCCTTTGTTCCTGAACTGGGAAATAAGGGTGTTCTGGGACTGATGATGAATAATAACATTGCCTTGACCACCGAAATATTAATTTCCTCAAAACTTAGACGTGAATAAACCATCCACGTGCCAAGAAATGCTTGAAAAAACCTGTTGAAAAAGAGAAACCCCACAAAGTAGCAAAAAATACAGAAAATGGTGTTACGGTCAGTCTGTTAGATGATCAGTTCAAAATATACAATATGTGAAATATTTGTCGTGACCCTTTTAAATACCACCCACCTTTAATTCTTTCTAAAAAAAGGGGAACACCCTAATGATTAAAAACTATTTTTTTTTTTTTTTTTTTAAATACATGTATTTTAT
>CAUYRH010027266.1:0-90034 GCA_963574655.1 Perodicticus potto | reverse complement strand
CCTGGGCCCGCCAAACAACGACTGCTGCAACCAAAAAATAGCCAGGCGTTGTGGCGGGCGCCTGTGGTCCCAGCTACTTGGGAGGCGGAGGCAAGAGACTCGCTTGAGCCCAGGAATTGGAGGTTGCTGTGAGCTGTGATGTCATAGCACTCTACCCAGGGTGACAGCTTGAGGCTCTGTCTCAAAAAAAAAAAAAAAAAAAAATGCAGAAATCAGATCATATCCAGTCCTGCCATATCCAACAGGCGTTCCGTGATGTCAGAAATATTCCACTTTGCCCTGTCCATGGGGAAGCCCCAACCAGTGTAGCCACTGAGCACGTGAAATGTGGCTGCTGCAAGAAACTCGTTTTTAATTTTACTTACTTTCAACTAATTTAGTATTTTTTTAAATGAATACTTCTATTTAATTTTATTGCTTTGAAGATATTTTTTCCTCTTTTTTTAATTAAATCATAACCATGTACATTAATGCATTTATGGGGAACGATGTGCTGAATCATTGAAAGGCTGCGTATGGCTAGCAGACACCAAATTGAAGCACAGTTCTAGTGCACAATTTCAAGTATGATTACAAGGCACAGTAAAGACTGGTGAAATGTGCAAAATGTTAATAGTGGGGGCTTGCCTGTGGGTGAATCTTTGTTGTTCTATACTTTTTTCTATTTCTAAAATTGTTTAAATAATAAGCACGTTACTCCTATAATCAGAAAAAAAATAAATGCATGCTGAAAATACTGAAAGAAGAACAAGATACCTACCACTCTAGCTGAGAAGACTATTATGAAAGTGGGGCTTGCTCAAACTGATCAATAACCAATAAATGACAAAACCACTGCTGGTGCCCAAACAACTATCACTCATCAAGAACTGGTCAGGCTCCAGTGCAAATCTGCCCGTCGTCCACCTAACTCCAGTTGACTTTCTCTTGGGTACTCAAACTTGCCAAGCTGTTCTCACTGAAGGTTGCCTAAGCTGTCCCTCCTGCTGGGAGCCATCTTTCCAAAGCTCCTCCCTCTGGCTCCTTAAAATGTGCTTCTCAGGTGTAGTGGCTCACACCTATAATCCTCCCACTTTGGGAGGCCAAAGTGGTAGCATCACTTGAGGCCAGGAATTCAAGATCAAGCAATGTATTGAAACCTCATCACTACAAAAAAAAAAAAAATTAAAATTAGCTGCGTAGGATAGCACATGCCTATAGTCCCAGCTACTTGGGAGGCTGAGGTAGGAGGATCACTTGAGCCTAGGAGTTTGAGGTTTTTGTGAGCTATGATGATGCCCTTGCACTCTAGCCTGGAGACAGAATTCTGTCTCAAAAAAAAAAAAAATTTAGGCTTGGCACCTGTAGCAAGGTGGTTCCGGCACCAGCCACCTGCACCAAGGCTGGCAGGTTCGAGCTCTGCCCAAGGCAGCTAAACAACAATGATAACTGTAACAAAAAATTGCTGGGCATTGTGGTGGGCGCCTGTAGTCCCAGCTATTTGGGAGGCTAAGGCAAAAAAATCACTTAAGCCCAAGAGTTGGAGGTTGCTGTGAGCTATGATGCCACAGCACTCTACCCAGGGTGACATAGTGAGACTCTGTCTCAAAAATAAACAAATAAATAAATAAAATAAAAAATGTACTACTCAGATTAAACATCACCTTCTATCCAATGTAACCAGCTTTGATACTGTCACCTCATTTAATTCTCTACATAGCATTTCTCATTATCTGCTATTTTCTTCTTTATGTATTTGTTTATCTGTTTCCCCCCAAACTAGAATATAAGCTCTGAGAAAGCTGGAATCTTGTCTGTCCCATCCGCTGCCCTGGGCTCACCACTGAGTGCAGTGCCTGGGGTTATTGGTGCTCCATAAATACACAGTGGATGAGTTGCTGGAGTATTTCCCAAGATGTCTTGGAGACTGTTTTTTAAAATTCTACATGCAGGCAATAGACAGGTTCTTGGGTCAAGCGGCCAGGTTTAATCTGGGTAGATAAAAACTATCCTCTTTTCTACATCAGCTTCCTTTTCTGTTGTTTGAAGGGGCAGCGACGGATGCTTCATGGAACTGTGAGAAATCACCTGAGTGCAGATGACTGGCTTGTGGAAATGCTCAAAACAATAATTAGCCATTATTATGCTTTGACGATCTCTTTGTGGGAGTAGAGTAGGACAGGTTTGCAGAAATGTACAGCCGAGATCAAAGCAAGGGAGCATCAAAGCTTCGGCTACCAACTTCTTAGGCTACTCTTTCTGTTACCTGTTGTTGTATAACAAACCTTAAAGGTTTAGAACAATGTTAACGTTGATTTTGCCCACGAATCTGTAATTCAGGGACGGCTCAGCCGGGACAGCTCGTCTCTGCTCTCCTTGATGTCAGCAGGAGGGCGGGCCTGGGCATCACAGGCAGGCTCACCAGTTCTCACCACTGTCACGGCTGGGTGAGGGGATTCCAATCCTGAGGGCCAGCACAGCCAGACCCTCGGCATCTCTCCCGCTGAGCTCTCTGTGTGGCCTCTCCATCCTGGCAGCCTCAGAGGAGCCAAATTTCTTAGATGGAGGCTCCGGGCAGCAGAGGCAGAGGGGAGAGGAAAGGGGAGTGGGAGATGGGAGGGAAAGGGGGAGGGGAGGGGAAGGGAGGGGAGGAGGAGGGGAAGAGCTTGTGACTGAGAGAGTAAGCGAGTAAGAGACTGAAACCAAGAGAAAACAAAAGAGAAACCGAGAGAAAGGCCGAGGCCGTATCACCTCTTCTAAGCTCATCTCAGCAGCCACGCGGTGACATTTCCACTGCATTCCCGTCACAGAAAAGATGACGAGCCTGTGCCCATGTGTAAGGGGAGGGCACCTAGATTCGAGTTCCTGGAAGAGTCTAAGGAGGCCACACTATCGTTTCGGCCACTGTGGGCGAAGAGCCCTCACGGGATCACTGATAATTGGCTCAGCGTTTCTCCACTCGGGGTCCACAGCCGTGTGGGGGGCTGTGCGCGTCCTCAGGAGCAGGAGGAAGTTTCAAGAACACCTGTTCCTGATCACGCCTCAGCTCAGAAGGCCGATGGAGCTTAGCCACGCGGCACCAGAGGACACTGAGGCACCAAATGCCACCTGCTCACATCCATCACGGACAGAAGGACGCCGTGCACAGATGGACACAAGGACCGTGCCGGGTCCCCCTGCTGCACGGAGCTCAGGGGCTGATGACTGGACAAGTCCACAGGCTCTTCTGACTCTGGCTGGGCACTGGTCAGAGACCAGTGAGGGCACGGGACAGGAATTTGTCACCCCGGCTCCTCCGGGTGGGTCACTCCAGGCTGGCTGCATCCCCCCGGTGAAGATCGCCGCCCCTGTCCTCTAACACAACCCACTTTTTCTCCAGGTGCCAAGAACGGCTTCTCTCCCTGTGGTCCCTTCAACACTAGGGCAGCACAGGAGCTCTTCCTGGCTCGGGACACTGCGAGGTCTACTTGTGTGGGGACAGTTTCTTTATTTAACTCTTCTCAAATGATGCTAACTCAACAGTGTCATCCATTTCTGGATGCAACCCGGACAGATCCACAACCTTGCTCTTATGAAATTAATAAGAAGCACAAAGCTCTGTGCCACCTTCAGAGTGTTCCCTGGGGTTCCGCCTTCATTATGTCACCGCTCATTCATTTATCCACAAATAACCATGAACTCCAACAGGGAAGGCAGCAGTTAGATTCGGCAATGAAGATGAAAAGGATGTCCCCTGCTTTCATGGAGCTTATATTTCACCTTCTCTTTAGAAATTCAGTTGCCCAAATATTTGTCAGGAAGCCAGAAAGAGTGTCTTATTTCCAATGCCCTGAGACACAAGGTAAGACAAATTGCAAATGGTGATTTCTGTCCTCACTCATCTCCTTGTCCTTAACAGGGAGCCAGAAGATGTCCCTGCCGAAAAGAGAGCTACTGAGAAAGGACGTTCAAAAGCCATCAACCTTGCCTTTTACGTAAAAATCATTATTCTGGGTCAGCATGGTGGCTTGAGCCTATAGTTTCGGCTATTCAGGAGGCTACAGTGGGAAGACTGTTTGAGCCCAGGAGTTCAAGACCAGCCTGGACAAGAACAACAAAAAAAATGTTCATTAAAAAAAAAATGTCCTGGAAGGTGGCATTCTGATACACTGTTCAAAGCACAGACAGCACATCTGGGGAAGCCTGACGCATGCGTGTTAGTGTTGGACAGGGAGGGAGCAAGTGATTCTAACCCTGGCAGTGCACCAAAGAGTAAAGCATATGTCATCCTACAACACGAGCACCAAAGACCCCACCCTCCCCAGGAGGGCAAGTCGAGAAGCCTGTTGGAAGAGCCGCGTGGTCTCATGGGCACCAGCAGAGCACAGAGAGGGGAGCTCCTGAACTGTTGCAGAAGAGGTCAAGGGGAGCTGCAGGCGCCCAGCTCCATCCCCTGCCTCCTCCTCAGCAATTTCCACTCTCTGCCAACCTCAGCACACGCCAATTGCCAGACACTGTCAGCTCTGATCCTGGGCCTGCATTCACTTGGTTTCAGTTCAAAGAATTTGTGGACAGGAACCTTATCTGAGCTGTCACTTTGACATCTCGTTCCTGTCCGGTCAATAGTTGGACTTAAAAGTGGCACAAAGCACCAAGGACAGGCCACAGTGGATCACTGGCACACACAGGCTCCCCTGATTTCTCACTGCTCAGGGCATCCCCGGAGGCTAATCATCCGGAAGAAATCTCCTTATCCTACCGAAGGGACGGCACTGCACACCTGTCTCTGCCACTCAGCTCACATTTTAAAGAGGAAATGACCAGCATGCCCGGTCTGGCCACTGCTGTGTCCCCACCGACTCTTTCGCCTTACAGTGCCCACTGGGCCCTGCCGGGGATGGAACCAGACCCAGCTCTCCACGCTGTTGCATTCCCAGGGCTGCTGCCCAGCCTGCAGACTCACCAGTGAGGGCTGACATGTGGGTAGCAGTGAAGTCTTTCTCCCAGGAGGGGCTGACCCTACAAGCCTCCAAGAAGCATGGCCTCCTGCACTGCCTGCTGGTATTTCAGGGACATCTCAGGAGGGCTTTACTTCTTTCATGAGTTTCTGATGTGATTCTAACAGAAATCACAGGAGAACCCACACATCACGAATTCCTCAAGAAAGCAAGAATCTGGAATTCCTCCAGTTGTTAGATTTGATTTTCTGATTCTTTTTTTTTTTTTTTTTTTTTGAGACAGAGTCTCACTTTGTCACCCTTGGTAGAGTGCTGTGACGCCACAGCTCACAACAGCCTCAAACTCTCGGGATCAAGCAATTCTCTTGCCTCAGCCTCCCAAGTAGCTGGGACTACAGGCGCGCACCACAATGCTCAACTCTTTTTTTGGAGACAGGGTCTCACTCTTGCTCAGGCTGGTGTCAAACTCCTGAACTCAGGCAATCCACCCACCTCAGCCTCCCAGAGTGCTAGGATTATAGGCGTGAGCCACTGCAACCAGCCTCTGATTCTTCTTTATAAAAAAAAAAAAAAAAAATGTAGAAAATTAGCTCCATATAAAGTAAATAAAAAGGTGTCCTGTGAACAAAGGAAATTTGCAGAAGTCAGGTAGGTACAAAAACATTTGGCACATGGGACTGAGGAAACCACATCATCCAAGACTCACTGATGAGCAAGGCAACGTTCTTCAGCTGGGAGGCGTCACGCCTCTCGGCCCTCCCCAAATGCTCTCCGGGCGTGACTGCCAACTCAGAACTGCCATTCCAGGCCCTGTCCCCTCTGGATCGTTCAGAGCACTTCTGCTCTGTATTTATGTTGCGTGAGGAAGTCATAACAAAAGGGGAAGTGATTGACAAAAAGACTGACAGGACACAAGATGTCCTTGATGGCATAAAATATGGAAACATATCTATGTGTGTTCCAAGATGGGTCCACAAAGTGCATTGCATGCTCACGACTGAAGGTGAGGGCATCCAGCTCCCCCAAGGCTCCTGACACAGGCTCTGATGATTTCACTCTGACACACCTACGGCAAGAGAAGCCCCCCCTCCTTAATACTCTCCCACTCACATCCCCCCAGAGGCCCTGCGGACACATTTCCATCACAGTCTGCACACCAGGTGTAAGGACTGCCTTTGAGAGTTCCCCCTCAACGAGACCAGACCTTGGACCTGCCTAAAGTATATTGCTGATCAAAAATATTAAAGGAGGAAAGAAAGAAAATAATCACTATGGTATTTAAGGATCCAAGCACATTTCGCCATAATTTCGCTCTTATATAGTCCAAGAATTAATGTTTACCTTTTGCCTAAGCGATAAAGTGTTGGGAGAAGAAGAGTGGCAAGTAGTTTTAAAAGGCATAAAATTCTTTTGTTTTTGAGACAGAATCTCCCTCTGTCTGGGTAGAGTGCCATGGCATCATAGCTCACAGCAACCTCAAACTCTCGGGCTTGAGCATTCCTTTTGCCTCAGCCTCCCAAACTCTGCCACCAGGCCCAGCTAGGTTTTTCTATTTTTAGTAGAGATGAGGGCTTGCTCTTGCTCAGATTGGTCTCAAACTCCTGAGCTCAGGCAATCCACCCACTTTGGCCTGCCAGTGTACTAGGATTACAGGCATAAGCCACAGCACCCAGCTGAAATAATATTTTAAAACATATTTAATGGGAAAACATTATTACAAAAGAACTGCATTAGCTTTTAACTTCACCTGTGCAAACATCATCTTTAGAATCTCCACTACCCTATCACATTTTTGTTTTTGATTGTAAGCAGAATTATCACGGTCATTTGCCATAACAGCTAGCAGAGTCTGCAGTTGAAAACAATAGTCTCAAAAGATAGATGATAACCAGTTTTTCACTCACAGCTGTGCATCCCACTAGAAATATTAAAATCTATGAAAGCCATAACACCTTGCTTGCATCAGTATTTGATGATACCAACTCCTCACATTTACTTTTGACTTTTCTGCATTTGCTCACCCAGCTGTCATTCACTCCAAGCTGGGCTGCATTACATGGCAAACGAATATGTTAACCGCCTGTCCTATCATCTTTCACATTGAAACCCAGGCCAATTCCATCCTCTCCGGGATCGTAGTAGACCCCAGCCCTCTCACACAAAAAATGGAGCGACTCTTTTCTACGCCAGAGGTACGTGGTGTGCAGTTGCTTATAATTACATGCAGTAAAAGCAATCTGACCCATGTAGAAAAAAGGCTGCAAAGTTAGGTCTCCCCCAGCTGCACAGTACGAAGAGGCACCTGATTCAAACCTACACAATCACAAGGCTGTGATTCTGGATTCGTTCACCAAATCACCTTATTCCAGTGAATAAGGGGGAAACCTCTACAACTCAAAGTGTTAAGACAAATAAAAGGAAGCCAAACATTCACAAAGAGCAATAAAGTATGAAACTCATTAGTGTCAAGACAGAGCTCCAGGCATGTAATACAAGGTGTTTCAGAAAGAGTATGGGCACACTAATGTGCCACTGAGTCACGGACGGCTTCTCAGAAAGGCCCACCTGTAAAGCTGCACCGAGGAAGAAGGACTTCATTCTGGAAGTGTATCCTTTGGGACACTGACTGACCACCTCTTACACTAAATGGACCATGGATCTCATTCTTGCAGGTGATTCTTGTGTTCCTGTCTAGTAGACAGCATGTACCTGGTAATTGGTCATAACTAAATAATAACCACTGACCTCCCCCTCAGATGGTCACTAATTTCACCCTCCCTTAAAGGGCAGATATCACAGAAGGGCAGAATCTGATGGGCTGGCAACTTGGTCTCAACACAGGAATGTCCGGTAGCAGGCGAGAGCCTGGAATTTTCCCACCAAAGACAAGTAAGCAAGTTCTACATGTCCTTTTAAGCAACACTATGAATCAGTCATGCAGAATTAAATAATCAGAGGATCCATTTACTTTTTTAAGATGATTTTTAAAAACTGACAGCACGTTTTTCATATAGCCTATCTTTCCCATCAATATAATTTCTTTTGAGACTAATGATCATATAAAGAGTCCAATCAGAAAAATGTATAGAGAACAGTTCAGTCAATAAATGTCCATTTAACCTCCTTCTGTGTTCTCGGCACTGTGCTGGCAGCTAAGGACACGTTGATGAATGCTGCTTTCATGAAGAGACCAGCTTTGGCAGGGAGTGGGAGTGGGAAGGGCATTAATTGAGGAGTTGGGACAGCACAAGACCACAATAGATAGGTCTCTCAAGGAGAAGCATATACAGTGTGCCGAGAAAAGTTTAACAACTAGCTCCCTGAAGGGGCTCTGATTTGTAACCTCTGCCCATTTCCACTGTGAAATCGCTCCCACTATGGCCAATTTAAAGGTACTAAAATGGCATAGAGTGACTCGCAAAATTCCTAAAAATGTAACCATTAGCTGGTACAAGATGGTACAAGCTGGCTGCAGAACACCACTTATGTAAGAAGAAACTGTCCTAGACAAGGACGGGGAATGCTTGAGAAACAACAGACCATCTTGGGTTCTACTAGTAAGTCATGGACCCTGAACAAGTCATGCCTCACACCAAAATAGCATAAAAATAACTGGATGCACCTGGTAATTAACAATAACCAGGAAAGAATTATGGGCTGACAGCTACGCACCTAGTTTCTGTAAGGGGTAAAATAATAGGTCAGAGCCACTCTTTGTCAACCCTGGCATGGCTCCTGTAAGTCAGTTATGTTCAAGAAGAACGAATTAGGTTTCTCCTAAAGGAAAGCATCCAAACTCACAAAATTTGGGATTCGATTAAAAGCATGATTTATAGTTTTCCTTTAATAGAAATTCCTTCCTAGTCACCCATAGTACCAAAAACTATCAACATTTTTTGGTCATTCTTCAAGTAAATTCTCCATCCTTTACTACAGTCGCCCACCTCAGTTCCTGGAGCCGTGCAACACTATCCAAGGGGGTACTCAAGGAGAAGGAAAATGATTTAACAAGGTTTTTCTAGGAAATACTATTCTTGAAAAGTCCGTGACTCCTTACCCCACCCTCTCATTCAAATTAAATGGCATTCCTTAGATAGGTTATGAAGTCATATACCTTTGCTAAAAAGTCACATACATAATATGTTTATAATTATAAAAACATAATTATGCATTCTTTAATTTAGTAAATGTCATCTCAAGAAATTAGAAAGATGCATGACAGATTGTCAGATGCTATGCACATATTCCAGAGAAAACCATATTAAAGGGGAACAGAAATCATTCAAAACGTAAGCAAGATGATGAATGAGGAGCTGGCACACAAAAAGGGAAAATGCACACATTTCATTGTCTTCTTTTATGTCAGGAGAAAAGATATTTCTGATGTGCTTGGGAGGTAAATTGGCAGTGTGACTACTTTAGGTTTTGCTGTCAGCCACCTTCAGACAAATATCCATCAACAGCTTTATGACACATTTTTTATTTCCTTGTGGTATGATGTTTTTGTATTCTAAAAAAAGAATTTTAGATGTTTTAGTGTCTGTTACATAGAAAGTATAATTCTTTTTCAATTCAATGAATTGCATTTAAAAAAAAAAAAAAGGAGAACAGAGTTCCAACGATTTCAAGTCTGAAGGCCATTGTAGAAGGCTGCACTGCATGTAGAATCATAATGACGTTTGAACAGGTGAGAACACATTTGAAAACTAGTTTACAAATTTATCCCACACTCTCCTTCAAATTCCAGCGTAAAATTCAGCAGACCCACAAACTGAAACTTCCTTTAAAAACTTTATGCATAGAATTTTTAAATGAAAATTCAATTAGTATTTATTGAGCTCCTAAGAACCAGCATCAAAGTTAGCATTTTCTTTTCTTTTCTTTTCTTTCTTTCTTTTTTTTTTTTTTTTTTTTGAGACAGAGCCTCAAGCTATCACCCTGGGTAGAGTGCTGTGGCATCACAACTCACAGCAACCTCCAACTCCTGGGCTCAAGCAATTCTTCTGCCTCAGCCTCCCCAGTAGCTGGGACTACAGGTGCCTACCATATTGCCTGGCTATTTTTTGGTTGTAGTTGTCATTGTTGTTTGGCAGTTCCGGGCTGGATTCGAACCCCCCAGCTCTGGTGTATGTGGCTGGCGCCTTAGCCACTTGAGCTATAGGCACCGAGCCCAAAGTCAGCATTTTCTAATCACTATAACTAACTTTCATTTGCCTAGTAAGTTTCCTTGTTGAACTGTAGTTAATTATGTCACTGAGTTTTTTAAGTACTTATGAAAATCCTACTAATCTTGCTTCTTACTGATATAGTCAGCTAAGCAAGTGGCATTTTAAAAGTTACACCAGTCACTTCATCTCAAAATCATGAGACTGTATACAGAAAATAGAGACGGAATGAGAGTGATGATCCAAACCACAATGAGAGCTCAAGACTGGCTATCCACAGGCAAGGAAGAAAGGTTATAAGTGTTATTGCTTTTGATAAGATTGACAAAGACAGGCAACAATTTCCAGGCAGACTAGGAAAATCATTTTATTTATTTATTGATTGATTGAGGTAGCTAATTATTTAACATCTTAATTATAAGATGTAGTAAGGTGAATTTTGACTTTTGCCACAGATAAACAGATACCAAAATTTTAAAAACCGCAGACTGATGACAATAACTCCATCAAATGAATACCTACTACGCAGTAGGTGGTCCAGTTGGTGGCTTTTACATATAATTTGTTTAATCCTCACACCACCTCTCAGATATATGTTGTTACTCCATTTTATGGATGAGGAAACCAAGGCTCAGAAAGTATAGTAATTTGTCAAAGATCATGATACTGCAAGTGATTCTGAAGTCTAAATTCCAGAGGGAGTGTTCTTAGTCTTGATACTACCTTCCACCAATGAGAGCTTCTTATCATTAACCAAAAATTATGAAACCCATAAACTTTGAATGTCAAAGAGTATGCCCAGTAAAAAATCCACATTTCTCCCAATTTGTATATTGGATGGGTTTAAAATTTACTTAAACATCAAAGCACATTTTTACAAAGAAAGAAGAAAATGGCAGGGAAGAAAACAAAACAGTTGAGTCATCAGGACAATTCAGAAAAGATAAATTCTTAATGATGACAATAATGATGGTGGTGGTGGTGGAAATGGTGATGGCAATGATGAATATGATGATAATAGCGATGGTGGTGATGATGATGATAGTTATGGTGATGAATATGATGATAATAGTGATAGTGGTAGTGATGGTAATGATTATGATGACAATAACAGCAATGATGATGATGATTGTGATGATGGTGATGATGATAATGATAGTGATGATAGTGCTGGCAATGATGATGAATATGATAATGATAAATATGATGATAGCAATGGTGAAGTTGATGATGATAATGGTGATAAATATGATGATAATAGCAATAATGAAGTTGATGATGGTGATGGTGATAAATATGATGATAGCAATGGTGGTGATGATGGTGATGGTCATGATGATAATGATGGTGATGGTGATGAATATGATGATGATAGTGATGGCGGTGGTGATGGTGATGATTATGATGATGATAACTGTGATGATGATGGTAATGACAATAATGATAGTGATAGCAATGATGATGAATATGATAATGATAAATATGATGATGATAGCAATGGTGGTGATGATGGTGATGTTGGTGATGATAATGATGGTGATGATGGTGTGGTGATGTTTATGATGATGATAAATAACAGCAATGATGATGTTGATGATTGTCATGATGATGGTGATGATGGTGATATGTTGATGGCAATGATGATGAATATGATAATGCTGAATATGATGATGATAGCAATGATTATAGATATGATGATGGTGATGATAATGATGGTGATGACGGTGATGGATATAAAAATACACATGGGGCTCAGCATCCATAGCACAGTGGTTACAGTGCCAGCCATGTACACTGAGCGTCACGGGTTCAAACCCAACCCAGGCCAGCTAAACAACAATGGCAACTGCAACAGAAAATAGCTGGGTGTTGCGGCAAGTGCCTATAGTCCTAGCTACTTGGGAGGCTGAGGCAAGAGAATCACTTAAGCCTGAGAGTTTGAGGTTGCTGTGAGCTGTGACACCATGGCACTCTACCAAGGATGACATAGTTCGACTCTGTCTCAAAAAAAAAAACAATACACATGGGCACACACTCTAAGCCAGACATTCTGCTAAGTACTTAACACATGTAAGTTCTTTACTTGTATACCTCAAGGGCAATAAGGACCAGAAATTCTCCTGAATTTGTTTTGGTTTTTTTTTGGGTTTTTTTTGTTTTTTTTTGGAGTCTCCTGAATTTGTACAGAGATTTTGCCCAGGAGCCAAAGCAGGGCTGGGGGGGAAGGGCCAGAGCATCATGGGAGTTGTACAGCAGAGGCAAAGGCAATATCAACAAGTGAGAAGAGGATGCTTTTGAGAGCAAACATTTGTGATGCTCTTCTACTTGCAAGCCATTGTGTTAGGGACCGAGGAGAGATGAACAAGATACCCGAAGGGTGGTCTAATGGAAAAGATGACACAGAGACCCTTTTAACAGGGTTTGAAATGTACAATGGTAACCATATTCAAGATGCTTCATGCAGGAGAGGAGTATCCACCCATGTTGTGTGTGTGTGTGTTAGGGGTAAGCAGAGGCACAATATTAGGAAGGGCTGCCCACAGGAGGTTATGGCTGAACCAAACCTTAAAGGGTGAACAGGAAATTGGTGACATGAGGAGCTGGCGATCAAGTTATTTCTGAATTATCTCCCTGTCGCCCATCATTCCACCCCATCCTCCTCCTTACTGGCTCTTCCTTCTCTGCCCATCCTGTGAATATCAGCATATCCTTTTCTTCTCACTGTACCTGCTCATCCTGGGCAATTTTCACTTACTCCCATCCCTTTTACTTCCACTTCTCTCTGGAGATGCCCACATTGCTTGGACCTCCCTGCTGAGCTGCAGAGAAACACCTCCAACTAAGTACCAAACATCTCAATATCTGCTGGTCTCCTCAGAATTTATGCACCCAATTTGAACTCCTGTCTTCCCTTCTAAAGCTGGGAATTCGCCTAGAATTTACCACTCATTCAGGCTTCAGAATGGAAATAGGGAAAGCATATTGCCTTCCTGACCCTCACCTTGACCATGGTAACTAACACTAAGTCCTGTCACTGTAGCCACCTGCTCACTTACTGCATCTCCTAACCTGCTTCCTCTTGTCCAGTCTCTTTGCCCTTTGACCCAACTTCCACATAATGCCACTATAATTTTCCTAAAATATAATTCTACTAATGAAGTCACTCTGCTTAAACTTCGCCATACTTTCAACCTTATACTAATCTTGCCACCTCCTTGTCTTACAGAAAAAACCTGGCTTCCCACCCACTGATCCATGATCTCCCCTTCAAACCCAAGTTTCTCTACCATTTGTGAATGGCCCATCTCAACCTCCAGTCCTTGGTTTCTTGACATCAGTTTCAGCTAGGCCCATGGCCAACTTACCATTACTTTTAAAATTATGAAGCCAAATATGACACCCTCTGAATACAAGTCTTTACGTCTCATTCAGTCACTCCCACCAGCTTTGATTTTTGACACCAGTGAGATGTACAAGCCTCCACACATCTACATTCTTTTTGTCTGTCTCCTTCTTTCTTATCCAACCTGAACTCCCAGGCTCAGATCCTCGATGGCTCACTCTCCTGCCAAAATCCTCAACTCCTTTGCCCACCATCTTTCTATCACACCTCAGCAAAACCTGATCCTTTCTCCAGCCATGCACCCCAGTTATTCAAGGATTCCAGGGCAAGGCATCCTCGCCAGGTACATGTATCTTGGTAGCATAACCTTCCATGATTCCTTAGTCAGCACTCTCTCCTAGCTTCTCCACAATGTCTACTTCATACCGTCCTCACGTTCTCAAACCTTCTGGGTCACACCTTTGTATTCACTGTCAAAAGATATCCTTGCCTATTACATCAAGAGAACAAAAGCCATAAGATGATAATTTCCTAAATTTCCTTCCCCAGCACCTATTAACATATTTGCACCCAGATCCATTTCCCCCTATTTGCCTCCTTTATAAAGGACAAGATAGAGCTCCCCGCTCTTGAGCTCTGCACGCCATTCCTGCCTGCCCCTGTGGCTAATCATCTCTCTCTTCCATCTTGTACCTCTAGTACTGGATCCTGCTCTTTCTCATTTAAATAGAGTCAAGTCTTTCCAGTGGGGAAAAAAAGAAAGGAAAACTCCCTTGACCACAATCTCCCTCCAGCTCACCTCCTCTATAATTCCTTCTCTTCAGCTTTTTAAAAGAGCTGACTACTTGCATCCTCTAATTCCTGACCTCCAACTCTTTCCTTAGCCATTGCACCCCAACTTCCCACACCAAGAAAAACTGTTCTCACCAAGATCAAAGACAGATTTGTTTTCAAATCTGATGAATAAGTCCTTCCAGGTTTGACAATGTCAATGTCCTCTCATCCCTCCCATCTGTGGCTATATCCTCTTCTGGTTGGCTTCCCACCTCCCTCTCTGGCCTTTCTTTATATTTTTCCCCGAATTTTTTCTGAAAAATCCCTTATATGTTGACATTCCTCAAGGGACTATTTTCCACTCTCTTCTCTTTTTGTTTTTTCTTTCTCTTTCTAGTAATCTTATTTTGTTTCTTGGTTTCAATTACTGTCTGCAAGCTGGTGACTCTTATCGTAGCCTCTTGCCCAGATTCTTCCCCTGAATTAAACTCTTTTACAAAATTAAAAGCAATAAGATTAATGATAATAATAATAGCAGCAACTACAGGATAGCAAAAAATTTTGCATTTCCTCTTCTCTCCGCTTTCTTTTCTTTTTATTTCTTTTTTTTTTTTTTTTTTTTTTTTTTTGTAGTGACAGAGTCTCACTTTATCGCCCTCAGTAGTGTGCCATAGCATCACACACCTACAGCTCACAGCAACCTCCAACTCCTGGGCTTAGGCGATTCTCTTGCCTAAGCCTTCCGAGTAGCTGGAACTTTAGGCGCCCGCCACAACACCCAGCTATTTTTTTGTTTTGCAGTTTCCGCCAAGGCCGGGTTTGAACCCACCACCTTTGGTATATGGAGCTGGCGCCCTACTCGCTGAGCCACAGGCGCCGCCCTCCACTTTCTTTTTAAGTAGGGAGGTAATGGTATTGTTTGCCATGAACTCAGAAGTTGCCTACAGAAAAAATTGAAATTTTTGGCTTTTTCCCAGAAGTGTGAGCTGCTTGAGATTATGGGGTAGGGTGCCTTTGAGAACTCTGACAGAGGGCGGCGCCTGTGGCTCAGTGAGTAGGATACCCGCCCATATACTGAGGGTGGTGGGTTCAAACCCGGCCCCAGCCAAACTGCAACAAAATAATGGCCGGGTGTTGTGGTGGGTGCCTGCAGTCCCAGCTACTCAAAGGCTGAAGCAAGAGAATCGCCTAAGCCCAAGAGCTGGAGGTTCCTATGAGCTGTGACGCCACAGCACTCTACCAAGGGCGACAAAGTGAGAGTCTGTTAAAAAAAGAGAGAGAGAGAGAAAACTCTGACAGAAATGAAAACTAGACCTCCAAGTTAGGAAGAAGGTAGAAGTAGCAATCCCTTGAAGAGGATTTGAACCCAGCTCCCCGGTGGTGTATGCAGGGAGGTAGCATTTTCCAAGAGCTTGGCTGTGCAGTGGGCCTGGGAGACTGGAGTTTTGCACCAGAGCTCCCAAGCATGGAATTTATTCCTGTATTCATATGGCAGGAGAGGAAGGAAGCCACCCACTAAGAGACAGCTCAGTCCCTTTCCATTTACAAGCATCAGTGCCCCCGATGGCACTCCAGAATATATGGGGGGACCTATTATGCAAAGAGAGGTTTAAGACAACTCCCCCCCCCAGCATACCCTTTACAACCACACAGCCAATCCTCAGCCCTACCTCCCTCTCTCTCTATGTGTGGGTGTGTTTGTGTGTGTGCACGATCAGTGGTTCCCAACCAGAGGCACTTTGAAATGTGCAGGCGTGATTTTTAATTGTCACAATATATATGTCTTGTAAGTGGCGAGGGGTCATTTAATGCCCAGAGAATGAGAAGCTGAACTCTAGTAGTGGACAGGACTGTTTGGGTGGCCGTCATTGCACCACACTCTCCATATTTAAGCCCTCCTCTGGACTCTCCACTGGAGCTCTGACCTGCCTTGACCTACAGGTCACGGGCGAGTGACACTATGCCATGCAGGCTTCTGCTTCTTTGCTCTGGGGAAAAGTGGCTCTTGTGCAAAAAGTCCAACCACATTGAGACAGCCATGCTGGGAGAATCCCAACTCTCTAGGAGAAAGTCACGTAGAAGAAAGCAAAGATCCCAGCAATAGCCCCGCCAAGATTCTAGCCATGATCTGGTACCAACTTCCCTGTCACATCAGTTACCCCGTCCTGAGTGCATTCTCTAGCCCAGACAGTCGCATCATCCTGGCTAACGCCATGTGCCTCTTTCACCCGTACGCAAATCACAGGTTCGTGAGCACACAAATAATAGTTAGCTGACGCCACTACATTTTAGGGCAGTTTGTTTCCCAATAGTAGACACCAACACAGGGATTAATGAACCCCAAATGATCCTCCACTCATGGGGGTAGGGACTGGATGCAGCAGGGGAGAAGGGGTTCTCTGTAAATTCCCCAAAAGCCCCCCTGTGTCCTTAAGATAAAATTAAAAATTTGACCACAATATACAAAGCTTCCAACATCTACACAGGAATGGGAAAGCAAGTATCCAACGTATTCAATACTAATGCGAAGCCAGGAGATGAACTAATACACGTCCACACGACAGAAAAACTCAATTTCATTCCAACTGGGTGCAGGGGAAACCTATAACAGGGACCTCACATAACAAACACAAACCTTCATATTAATCTAAAATTTAAAGAAAGAAAAAAGTTTCCACCATCTGGCCACTACCCACCTCCCTGATCACATCTACTGCATCAGCAGCATCCCCTAGAAGGGAGAGACCGCTGTTGCTCCAACCTATGGATGAGAAAAACAAGGCTGGGAGAGTTTCAGAAATCTCCTCAGAATTACCCAGCAAGTAACAAGTGTGCACCCAGGGCTGCTGCCCCCAACCCATTTCTTTCATGCCATAACCTATCATAAAAATTCCTGTCAAATCTGGTCTTCACAATTATGACCTATTTATCACCCACCGTTCATACCACAAATCATGAAGCAGCATGAGCTGTTTTCCAACTGAAACTAATTTAAAATAATTTACTTTTTTGAAGAATTATACTGAGAATCCATAGTTACAGACAATTTAGATGAAAGCTGTTCTCTTGACCTAGTAAAAAATAAAGAGCCTGAGCATATGGTTTGGAATAAATGTGATTCACTAGAATGCAATCTAGATAATCACTGAATTATTATAATCATTCTGGGGCATGTTTTTGTCTTTGTTGAATTTTTTTTCTCTCCACCAGGACCGTGGCTGTATAATAATAACACAACAAGTTTAGAGGACTCTGATCTTCAGTTGCTTAGCAACCTACAGCTTTGAAGAGAATAAAGGATAAAGGGTCTGTGGCAAAATAATGCTGTTTGCAATTCCACAATTACTTTAAAGTTTTAGAATTATTAAAACCATTCTGCTTTAAATGCAAGTATACAAATAAATACTTCCCAGGATCCGTTGTCATACTCTGAATATGAATTTAGAGTCAAGTGCTGAATACACGACACAAATTTACTAGCTTGGACAAAACTGTGATGAGAACAACATCTAGCATGGCCATGTAAAGGTAGAGTGTCATTTTTCCTTCCATGGCAAACCTCAGAATGTCATTAGGAAAACTGCGACATCTCCAGAACAGAGCCCAGCCTGCGGTACCTGCCCAGGAAACAAGAACTGTCATCACCACCATCATTATCGTCAATAAAGAGGAACGGATAAAGTGGCTTGTACAGGGAAGTCAACAGATAATGTGCGTTCCACAAGGAGACTTTCTCCATTCATTTCAGTGGTTGGAAATGTGAAAACCAGTTACTGTGTTCCTTGTTCATCCATTTATTATTTATTCCTTTAACCATTCAAATGGCCATTAAGCAAACAAATGCCAAGTCCCACGCCAGGCACGGTGTGAACAGCTGGGAGCACCGCAGCCGTGGTGCCCACCCTCCCAGACTGTCCCAAGTGTGGGCAGCCAAGGAAGCAAATGCAGAACTGTAAGTCGGGACATGAACTGGGAAGGAAGCAGGAAGGAGGCGAAGGTCAGGCTGAGGGTCAGAGGAGGGCTCTCTCACGAGGTGTGGTCTTTGATGGGCACCCCAGAGGCGACGGGCAGGAAGGAGGCGAAGGTCAGGCTGAGGGTCAGAGGAGGGCTCTCTCACAAGGTGTGGTCTTTGATGGGCACCCCAGGGGCGAGGGGCAGCCGGCCACCGGTAGAGCTGAGAGAAGGGGCACTGACACACACAAAGGGCCTGAGGCAGGAAGGAGCCCCTGTGCTTGTGTTGGGAGACCCTTCCAGCGTGGGGCAGACCCCGAGAGCTGGAGTAGCAGGGAGACCAGAAAAGGAGATGGACGGGGAGACCACAGAGTGAGATGGACCTGTGTCCTTACTCCACAAGCCCTGGGGCCTCTCAAAGTCACCCTCTGTCAAGCAAATACACCCACATTTTCACTCCCCACAAAGTGGAGGGCCTGTCCATGTGGTGTTGGCATTGACCCCCCACCACTGGCCGCACCCGGCCCCACCTCCCAGTCCCCATGGACCTCCCCCCTTCAGGCTCTGAGCCAGCTCTCACCATCATCACCATGCCCACACCTGGGGGTCCTAGGACAGGGCAGCACAGTGGCCCCTGGAATGGGCCCAGAAAGACACAGCTCTGACCAGCCTAACAGAAATTATAGAAATTCAAATAAACCAACAGAGGCAAACCCCAGAGGCATGATGTGCCCACACCTCATCCTGACGTCAGCCCACCCTCAGTGTTCCTCAGCGCTGACCATACCACCCCCACCTGACCTTCAGACACCCCCACTCAGCCTGCCTCCAGCACTTAGCAAGGAAACAAACCTCTGTTAATGGAGTTAATGGAGTTGGGATTATTGATGGCTCCAGCCCACATTCCCATCCTAACAGTCTATATGGACCTTCTGGATGCCCTTAAAACCTCATCCTAAACAAGTGAGTCTTCATATCAGCATGTTAGGGAAGAAGAGTCTTTCAAAGGCTTTATCAACTTCAATCACCACATGACATGATATGTGATAAAGGAAGTCAAAATCCTTAAATAATTTAAAGATGCAGTATCTGACAGTTTATTAATACCACTTTGTCACAGAGTAAAGTATATTTCCTTCCAATTTTATTTTATGTACTTTAACATAATCATGATTCTAGCACTGGTTCAACTTCCTATCTTCTTTTTTTGTTCTTTTCATTCAATCTCAGAAATACAAAATTGTCTTTAAAAACATCCTTATAGGCTCGGTGCCTGTGGCTCAACGGGCTAAGGCGCCAGCCACGTACACCTGAGCTGATGGGTTTGAATCCAGCCCGGGCCCGCCAAACAACAATCACGGCTGCAACCAAAAAATGGCCGGGCGTTGTGGTGGGCGCCTGTAGTCCCAGCTACTTGGGAGGTGGAGGCGGGAGACTCGCTTGAGCCCAGGAATTGGAGGTTGCTGTGAGCTGTGATGCCCCGGCACTCTGGCCAGGGTGACAGTTTGAGGCTCTGTCTCAAAAAAAAAAAAAAAAAATCCTTGTAATGGTTATTTAAAATCTTATCACAGGGCTATGCCATTATTTAAATATTCTCCTATTAACCTGACATTTAGACATTTTCTCATTTTGGACTACTGTAAATGTCACGATGTTATCTTTGTTTATAAAATTTTGTTAGCTCGGCGCCTGTAGCTCAGTGGCTAAGGCGCCAGCCACATACACTGGAACTGGTGGGTTTGAACCCAGCCCGGGCCTGCCAAGCAACAATGACAACTGCAACCAAAAAATAGCCGGGTGTTGTGACGGGCACCTGTAGTCCCAGCTACTCAGGAGGCTGAGGCAAGAGAATCGCTTAAGCCCAAGAGTTTGAGGTTGCTGTGAGCTGTGATGCCACAGCACTCCACTAAGGGTAACGTAGTGAAACTCCGTCTCCAAAAACAAAAATTTTGTTCAAATTTCCAACTACTTTCTTAAGACACTTCTAAAAGGGGTGTTACAAAGTCAAAAGATTTTTAAGGTTCTTGATCTGTGTGGTCTAATTGCTTTCCAGAAAAATGAACCATTTTTCATATCTGCCCTTGATGTAGGTGCCCATTTCACTTCAAGGAGTATACCTTTCATGCAATTTGAAATTACTTTAATCTGTCACAATATGTTAAAATCAGTAGCTGCCATATTTAATCAGAAGGCTAATGGAGTACTTTCGCACAACATTTACGTATCTGGCACTGCTTTGGGCTGTAATGACTTCCAGATGGATTTTCAATCAACTTTTCCTAACTGTCATCATCTCATTCCTTCCTTTCTGTCCTCTTGATCTGGCTGGCAAATAAAATTGGCCAGCAAGTGTCTGGCAAGTTCTACTTGTGACACAGAATTTATGCCAGTGCTCTGCCTCAGCAAACCTACATCAACAAACACATGGGCTGGAAATTTTTCATCTCATCAAAACAGCTTAAACTGTAGTTTCCTCTAACATACTCCACCAGAAGAGTACGATCTGGGTGTTGAGAGCATCTCTCAAGGCAGGGTATACACACAGAACTTCCTAGAAAGGACTGGAGCTGTCCATAGTACGTGGTCGCTGCTTGAAACCCCAACTTCTCTCCAGTAATTCCTGGATGTCTACACTGGCACTCAATCTCACCCTCTCCAGACTTCTGTGAAGCAATCAAGACATGGGCCAGTGGTTTTTATGCTTCTTTGAATTTTTGTAGCCTCAGCAACATTAAGCAGGCCACTCTCCTCCCATTTAATCATAGAAATGTATAGAAAGGTAAAGAGTTTCCCCCACAATCAACCTCAGGCTGAGATGCAGTTAAATGTGGGTGGCTGCTCCAGCCAGACACATCCCCTAAGAACCACCTCTGGGTTCCTAGGATCCCATGTTCGTAGTTTGTGGAAGATGCCACTAGATGGTAGGCTTGATTCTTTTCAAGACCTTGGCCTTCAAGACAGCAGGGTAAAAGCCTTCATGAAATACCATGTTTCTAACACTATGACCTTTACAAGACTGGCTCCTGGGAGAGGAGACATAAGAAAACATACATCACCTGAGTACCTATGTAAGATAAACCCAAGAATCGAGTTCAACACCTGACACTTTCAGCCTGTGGTACCTGTAGTCCTGCTCTCCACCTGATGCCCCCATCCCCGGGCAAAAGACACCTTTTTCCTTATATGGAGTTCGTTGTTTTCTACCAGAGCCATTGAGCAGGTGGCTTTGGTAGAGCCATGGCTCCCTAATGATGCAAAAGTTTAGACATATTTCTCCTGTTAAAACTCGCTTAAACATATGCAAAGTTTAAAACCATTTAAAAATGTGTTTCTCCACACAATTTATTTTAGCCAAGAGAGGAAAAAAAAATGCAAGATGAGAGCATTCACATCGGCATACTAGAAAGCACTGGAGATGTAACCTGGCAGGACATCAAGTCAGAAAAAAAATGTGTTGAACTCAGATTGAATGAAGAGGAAATACCACCACCTACCAGTGTGAAAATCCTCTGGCGCTTCCCGCATTCTAAAAGCTTATACACACACATGCATATTCCCTCTAATGGGGGCGGGCTGGGGGCAGACACCACACCACCAGTGGCTCCAAGGAAAGCTTGTAAGAGCTCAAGCAATTCTCCCACAATGATCATAACCTTCAAAGCAACCTCGAAGAATCTGAAAGCCAGTCTTCCATCATAGAGTTGACATAACTAAGTTCCAGAAAGGTTAGGTGGTTTGTCCAAGGTTCTGCTGTGTACTATGACTGAGTCTGGCCTCTGGGTGCCCCGTCTAGAACACTCTATAGCATACCACACTAGCACCCACGGCTAATACTACTTACTTAAAAGTCTGTCCTTCCATTCAATGCATGATTCCTAAATGCAACAACCTTTGGCAAGTGAAATTGGAGTAATTATATTTGAAGGCTACAGTTTATTTCCATTCAGTGGGTCACTGTAACCTCAGGATATTTATAAGTAAATCTTCCAAATGATCAACCTCAAGTGTTAAAAGTTGCTTCTCCATTCTCAGGTATCAACCAATTAGTCAAATGTGCAATAAACTAACTCCAGTAATTTCCCCAAAGAAATATATTCAAGGCAAGAATATCTCTTGTTTATTAGGCATTTGTCAAGTTCTATAGAAAATAATGCAGAGACAATCCACAGGCAGAACCCAACTGATCTGATCTTGGCAACATCAGAAATACCTCACCACACTTCGCTAATTATAGTCTGCACTCCTCTAGCCTAGATAACAGAACAAGTCTCCATCTGTAAAAAGGAAAAGAAAAGATATCAGATGTTCTGCAAATATTTGGGTGTACCTCTGTTATGTTTGTGTCCCCACCAAACTCCCAAATTCTATGTTGAAATTCTAAATCCCAACGTGATGGTATTAGGCAGTAGGGTCTTGTGGAGATAATTAGGCTATGAGGGTGAAACCCTCATGAATGAGATTAGTGCCCTTATAATAGGTCCCCAGACAGAAACTGTAGACCCCAGAGAGCTCTCTTGCTCTGTTTCCACTATGTGAGGATACGGGACGAATGAGCAGTCCACACCTGAGAGCGGGCCCTCACCAGATCCCAACCATGCCAGCACCCTGACCTCAGACTTCCAGCTTCCAGAACTGTGAGAAATAAATTTCCATTGTGCTTAAGACACCCATTCTATGGTACTTTGTTAGAGAAGCCTGAACTAAAACAACCTCCTAGACATTAGAGCAAAATATGCAGGGAATTTTGGGGAAGGAGGGAAAATTCTAAGAATGAATCCATTATTCATTCTTAACATCGTGGCAGCAAAGTTACATGACATTTTCTTTTACCATCAATTTAGATATTTTGTTTTCTGTAAAATTTGACCTGTTTATTCAGACCCAGGGTCCCACTGGACAGAAAGGAGATGGCAACTAAAAGGCCTTCTACGTGCCTTCCCTGAATCTTCATCACCTTCACAGCAACCAGAAGAAATATACTTTATTAGGCCCAATTAAGAAAGGCAAAAAATGAGGTTCAGAGTTGTTAAGTAACTTGCTCAAGGACACAGAGCCAGGATTCAAATCTTTGAGTCCAGTGAATTAAAGGGAGATCTCCCTGAGACAGGATAAATATGAAAACAGAACAATAACAGAAGTGCTAATTTATATTTGTTCATTGCTGACAATAACTATGCCATACTTTTCAGATAAGATTTATTTTTTCTTAAAGAAGACCAATATTAGTGGAAGAAACCAAACCAAGCTCTCCACCAAGAAAGCAAAAGAAAGGCAGAATTTCAGAAATGGAAAGGGATCTTATTTTTCAAGGAAGAGAAAAGAATAACAGAAAAACATATTCTGTGATCTACACTAAGAACCTCGGCCACTGGTCTTCAGCCACAGCTGCCTATTAGAATCACATAAGAGTCTCCTTTGTTAATATTCTGCTCAGATACCATCCCCCAAATATTCCTATATAATACATCTGGGTAGGGCCAGGAATTTTCATTTTTAAAGCTCACCTAGAAGTTCTAATATGTTGCCAGGGTTGAGAACAACTAACAGAAGGAAGACACACTGTTTTTTCTATTCTTGCCTATAAAGCTAAATATGTCTTGCAGATGTCCACTTCAGAGTCTCAAGGAATGACAAGATCTTAGCTCTTCAGTGATATGGGTAGCTCTGGACAAGTCATTTAACCTCCTTCATTCTGTTTTCCCATATACCTAGTAACAACAGAGTTCAGAGAAAACATCAAATTCATCTTGGTATGTTCAATACTAGGGTGTGCATGGAACAACCATTTGATAAAATGTTTTTAGCGGAATTTTTTTTTTTTTTTTGGCTTAAACAACAGAAATTTATTTTCTCTTAGTTTTGGTGGCCAGAAGTCCCAGATCAAGGTGCCAGCCAGGTTGGTTTCTGGTGAGGCCTCTCTAGCTGACTTGCAGACAGCCACCTTCTCAGAGAGAGCGAGAGAATTCCAGTACCTCCTGCTCTTCTCATAAAGGCAGGAGTCTTATCAAAACAGGGATCCAGCTTCGTGGCCTCATTTAACCTTAAGACCCTATCTCCAGGCTCGGTGCCTGTGGCTCAACGGGATAAGGCGCCAGCCACGTACACCTGAGCTGGCAGGTTCAAATCCAGCCTGGGCCCGCCAAACAACAATGACAGCTGCAATCAAAAAATGGCCAGGCGTTGTGGCAGGTGCCTGTAGTCCCAGCTACTTGGGAGGCAGAGGCAGGAGACTCACTTGAGCCTAGGAATTGGAGGTTGCTGTGAGCTGTGATGCCATGGCACTCTATCCAAGGTGACAGCTTGAGGCTCTGTCTCAAAAAAAAAAAAAAAAGACCCTATCTCCAAATTTAGTCACACTAAGGCTTAGGGCTTCAACATATAAATGTGAGTGGGGGGCATAATTCATCCATACAGCATGTCTTCAATAGATATTTGTTAAATTAATATCACTTCTTTTCTTGAGCACTCATATTTCTTTTCCTTTCTCTTTTCTTTTCTTTCTTTTTTTTTTTTAATGTTTATTATTGAACTGAGTGAAGTTGCTACAGTGAGTGCACCCCATCTCCCTTCCAGCTCTGTCCCTCTGGGACTACTCAGTATGAACATGGAGTTACTAACAATGTTCAGGTGCTATCTCAAGGGCTTGGATTATACCTGTGGAAAAACAAAGATCTCGGGTGGTGCCTGTGGCTCAAAGGACTAGGGCGCCGACCCCATACGCCGGAAGTGGCGAGTTCAAAGCCAGCCCCAGCCAAAAACTGCAAAAAAAAAAAAAAAAAAGATCTCTGCCCTCACAGAGCTTAAGTTGCAGGAGGAGAAAGACAGACTATAAATAATGGAACTAATTAAATAGCAAATAATAAAGTTTTAGAAGATGATAAATGTTATAGAAACACAGAGCAGAGTAAGGGAGTTATATGCTTCCCGCATACATGTGTTCATGTGTGTGCACATTTGTGAATCTTGGAACCATTATTTTATTTCTGCCACCAATTTTTTGCTTATTACAATGCAATGTTAACTGTTATAATATGAACAAGTTTATTCTTAGCAATGCTCGTTTATTAAGAATGAATCCATTATTCATTTTTTTTTTTTTTTTTGAGACAAGAGTGTCACTGTGTCACCCTTGGTAGAGTGCCCTGGCATCACAGCTCACAGCAACCTCCAACTCTCAGGCTTAAGCGATTCTCTTGCCTCAGCCTCCCAGGTTGCTGGGACTACAGGCACCTGCCACAATGCCTGGCTATTTTTCTATTGCAGTTGTTATTGTTGCTTAGCTGGCCCGGGCTGGGCTTGAACCCACCAGCCTCAGTGTATGTGGCTGGTGCCATAACCACTGTGCTACGGGTGCGGAGCCCCATTATTCATTCTTAATGCTGTGGTAGTAAAGTTAGATGACATTTTCTTTTACCATCAATTTAGGTCTTTTGTTCCTGTAAAATTGGACCTGGGTATTCAGACCAACCATTCTCCTGAGAACAACTAAAAAGCTGGGCAAACATTGTTTAAAGTACTCTGAAGGACATCCAGCATTTAGGAAAGCTTTTTTTCCAGGGATATCTGAAGTTTCCAGAAGCAGTTGCTAAAATCCTGAGAAGCTGAGAAAACACAATAACAGCTTCACTGAACCAGGAAAACAAAAATTGGAGTCAGTGCCTGCTCCAAAGTGGGAGCCTGATAAATCTCCCCTCATTTGGGGTTGAGTACAGATTTGCATTGAGAATGAACCACAGTTGTGATGGAATAGAAATAAACCCAATTACTATATTGGTAAATAAATACAAAGGAACTAAATCTTTCCATTAAAAGCCGAAGATCATTAACCTGCATAAAATACAAAATCCCACTCCATGTTATTTACAAGAGTTAGTTACACTTTAAATACAAGGACACAAAAAGACAGCAAATTAAAAAGTAAAACAATGGATAAAAAAATAATAATAAAATACATTATACAAACATTAACCAACCAAAAGAAATTCCAGTAATGGACACATGACCCAGGCCTAACCAATCAGCAGAAGCCAAACCCCTAGTCACAATGATTCATTTACAGATGCACATGTGACCCAAATCAGTCCAAACAAAACTAATCTCAGGACTTTCCAGAGCAGCTGAAAATACGCATACTCTCTGTTCTCCTTGGGCTGCTGGCAATAAAGATAGTGTGAGCCTGGAGCTGTCAGGAGTCTCTGTCTACAATCTGAAAATGAAGCCAATACAGAGGAAATCAGAGCTGAGAAATGGAGAGATTAATGTCCCAGGTGACGGGAGTTCAGTCCCCAGACAATGCTGTGCCTACACTTTTTAGTCACATGAACCTGCTTAACTATTTGAATTTGGTTTCTGTTGCTTACAACCCAGAGCATTCAAGGTGGCAAAACCCTGATCTGGCCTGGTCTTCAAACCTCTCTGCTCTCCAGTTTTCTCATCCTACAGATGTCACTTGATCACTAAAGTCCTTACAGAAGTGTCTAATGCATTCACATCTAAGATATGATATGTCTACTTAATAAACACTCATTATTGTATTTCTGTTCTATTCATATTCATCCAAACATACAGATACCACACCCATGTCAAAACTTGACTTCTATTGGCTTGTAACTGTGGTTAACCAAATCACTGAATCTTACATCACAAGTGGTTATGCAAGTTAATTACCATTTTTAAAAATTCATTTTATCTTTAGAGAGAGACATCTTTGTAAGTTAAACTATCTTTATAAATTAAACTATAAAATCACACTCTTAACTAAGTTATTTCTGAAGATACTGGGCAAAAACACTGATGCTTCTAATTTAAATAAAGATGGTTTTATGAGTCCACCTTAAAACAATGGCCTGTCCATCTAAAATGTCTTAGTTGTAGCTCGGCGCCTAAGGCGCCAGCCACGTACACCTGAGCTAGCGGGTTCGAATCCAGCCCGGGGCCTGCCAAACAACAATGACGGCTGCAACCAAAAAATGGCCGGGTGTTGTGGCGGGCACCTGTAGTCCCAGCTACTTGGGAGGCAGAGGCAGGAGACTCGCTTGAGCCCAGGAATTGAAAGTTGCTGTGAGCTGTGATGCCACAGCACTCTATCTAGGGTGACAGCTTGAGGCTCTGTCTCAAAAATAAATAAATAAATAAATAAATAAATAAAAAATGTCTTAGTTGCCAAAAATTAAATGATGCAATGATTAAAGTTAATATTCCACCGTTTCAATTCCTTCCACACAGTCTTCCACTGAATAGAATATATTTGAAAACTGTGACCAGCAGCTTGTATAAGACATTTTTCTTATATGTTACAGGCATGAACAGACGGCTCTGATAATATAAGAAATTTAAGAAATAAATAATATTATATGTAATATTATGTATAACTTGTATATAATTTATATTTAAAATACATATAAGAAAGCCCTGCATTTGTAGACAATGGATTCCATTGTCAGCCCACCTGCCATATGACCTTGGAAAAATCACTAAGAACCTCTGACCATTCCAGTCTCATCATCTGTTAAGTAAAGGAAATGCCTCCTCCAAAGAAACAAGGATTAAAACACGTAATATAAGGAAAAGAACCTAGCACACAGCCATTCATATAAGTAACCTTGCATTTAACTTGAATGTGAATATCCACAAAAATGTATATAAATCCCCACCCATGCCCACCCCCCCACAGGACTATCTTCAATGTCTGGAATGTCTGAGTTTAAATGCTTTCATACAGAAAGCCCTGGAAGAAGAGTCAGCAAATTCTGATCCAGTCTCTGACATTCATCTCTTTGGCCTTTACTTTCTTCTGCAAAATTAGTGAACTGGCCAATATAATTTCCAGGACCTCTCCTAGCTCTAAATATCTATGAAACACATTGTCATTGTAATCAGTACTCAAAAATTGCCAGTAGAAGGATGAGTTCTCTAGATTATTATTAACCTTGCATTAGAAAACAAAGCATTAACTCCTCCTCCTCTCAATATTCCACAAAACCAAACACTTTAGTATCTGACTATGAATAAGATGGGCCTGCAAGACTCTCAGTCATGAGAATGAAGGGATGAATGATAAGCAGAGGTCCATGCTGAGACCCTGACCTGAGAATAAAATTGTTTTATTAGCTTTTCTGGGCCTGAAACTGTCCAGATTGTCAGCACTGCTCCCTGATGGTGTTTTGTTTGTTTGGTTGGTTAGTGGTGGAGACAAGGAGATCTGGGCATTAGGAGCCAAACTGAGCCTACAGAATACCCAGTTCACACTCCTTTCTAAACCTCATTCCTAAATCTCACTGCCCAAATTCCAATCCCTGGGGACATGAACAAGGTTCAGGTTATAGGAACCAAGTAGTCTGACAGTGGTTGCTAAGCAACAAGTGATATCCAGTCCTTTAGCCCTGTGTTAGCTCATCAGTGAATCCAGGGGGTCCCACCCCCACAGCCCACTTGGATTTCTCATTTATACTGAGCTCATTAAAAACCAGCAACATGAGTGCTCAAGATCAACCCACACAAGCTATCTCCTCACAACCGAAATTCTCTACATGTCATACTACATGTGTCTGATGGGGTGCCAAGGCCTAGGAGAAAGGTACCTGAGGGTCACCCTACCAGATACTAAAGACCCTTCTCAAGTCCTCTGCAGCATTTAGGATCTGGATGGCCTTGCATAATTTTTTTTCAACTTCCAGGCCTCAGTTTCCTCTTCAGTGAAATGAGACAATAAGACCAATGTCATCTAGGGCCACTTCATGGCAGTGCACATGCCCCTCACAAGTCTTCAGTTCATCCCAGAGGGGCTCAGCAGACTGCAGGAATTAGCTTGAGGCATGACTCACTGCACTGGAGAGGCATTGCTCCGGGTCTCAGATGAGTCAGAAAACAGAGTTCTTCGATGCACAGGCTTTCCCAGGAGGGAGCCACCCACAGGAGGCTGGTCCCTTACATGTTGTGACAGGGGGCTGGAGCCACATTCCAGGGTAGGAATGGAGCTTCTGGGTTTCTGTGTGCCTAGGCAAGGACAATAACAAAAAGATCTCAGTCTGTCATGTGAGCAGAGGCTGCAAGTAACCATCCAGGGAGGATTCTGGGGCTCAGGTTGTCTAAGAAGATAACACAGATGGAAAACCATCTGGCAGTTCCTCAAAAAGTTAAATATAGAATTACCATATGACCCAACCATTCCACTCTTAAATTTATACTCAAAAGAATTGAGAACAGGGATTCAAACAAACACCTGTACAGGCATGTTAATAGCAGCGCTATTCACAATAGCCAGAATTGAAAAAACTCACATGTCCATCAGTGCATGAGTGCATGGACAATGGAACAGTACTCAGTTGTAAGAACAGAGTTAGGTACTGACACACACTAATGTGGATGAATCTCAAAAACTATATGTTAAATGAAAGAAACCAGACACCTAAGTTCATTAAGTTGGGGGAGGTGAAGCAAGATGGCAGACCAGAAGGATCCTTCAGCTGAGCTCTCTTAGATCAATCTGGGAAAAAGAGAGAACCCAGTCATACCTGGCACAGGGACCTTACCCAGTGTCATAGCTCAGGGAGCACAGTGAGGAGGTGGTGAGCAGGTTACAGCATATGATCTAAACTGGAGGAAATCTGATGAATTAGGCAAGTGACTGCAAACCCCGGGGATTGGCTAGCCTCCACAGAGATCCAGGACAGGAGGAAGCCTTTCTAGAGTTTTCAGTTGTTGAGGAAAGCTGCACAATGAGAGGAAAACTTGGAAGAGTGGGTGGACTTGAACATTATACAGCAACCAAATCTGAATACTGGTTGGAGTGGATTTGCCATACATTTGGTGGCTGAAAGGCAGCCATACTGAAAAGGTCTCAGTGGCCGGAGGGTTGCCATTGTGGGAAGGTCATAAGACGGTCTTAGCAGGAGCCTAAAGCACAACTGTCTTAATACCACCTGCCAGGATCAGAACTCCACTCTTGGGACAGGCTGAGGGATTCCCATACCCCATGAGAAGTAGAGCCAGGGGACACTGTGAGACCTGCCCCTGAAGAATTCTTCTGAGCTTTAAGATCCCAACCTCACAGAGTCTGAATGCTGAGGAAGCAATCATGTGAACACCAAAGGCAACTAAGGACCTTAGTTGGAGTAAGGACCATAAAGGTTGCTGGCTGTTTTCTCTGTTTCCTAAAAACACCACAGCACCACCTGGTGTCCCAGTGACATATTGCAACATATTGTCATCAAGAGAAAGGACTCCTATTTTTTAGCCTCTAGGAAGAGTCTGGCTTTGCTTAGGCTGAGGCCACTTCAAGACCAAACCTCTGAGACAATATAATTTGAAAGGAGGAAGAGAGGAGGAAAAAAGAGGACAAGGAGGTAAACAAGAATAAAGAACACATGAGGAGGAACCAGCAGAAAAACTGGGGCAACATGAAAAACCAAAATAAAGCAACTCACCCAATGGACCATGAGGCAGCTACTTCAGAAGACTCCACATACAAAGAATTAATGAACTTGACAAAAAGGGAATTTAAAATATGGATGATAGAGACAATAAAAGGAATGAATGAGAAAATGGAAAGACACAACCAAAGTCAGACAAGAGATGCAGAATACAGAAAGGACATGGCAGAGCTTAAGGAAATGAAGGCGACAATAAGAGAATATAAAGATGCAGTAGAAAGTACCAAAAATGGGTTATATCATGGAGAAGAAAGAACCTCAAAGAACCTCAAAGAACCTCAAGAACCTAGGGGATAAAGCTGTCAAGTTAGCCCAGGTAGTTAAAGAGGCAGAAGAGAGAGAAAGCAAAACAGGCACTTAAGAGAACTACGAGACTCCATGAAGCATTCATACATATAAATAACAGGGATTCCTAAAGGGGACAAAAGTTGTCCCAAAGGAGTGGAAGCCCTACTGGAGACTATGATAAATGAAAACTTCCCAAGTTTTACTAAAGACCCTGACACTCTCCTTTCAGATGAATATCGAACCCCAGGTCATCTCAACTCAAACAGAGCTTCTTCAAGACATATTGTAATGAACCTGTCCAAAGTCAAGATGAAAGAAAAAATTCTGCAAGCTGCCAGGAGTATGTGCCAACTGACCTACAGATGCAGAGCCATTAGGACAGCGGTTCTCAACCTGTGGGTTGTGATCCCTTTGGGGGTTGAACAACCCTTGCACAGGGGTTGCCTAAGACCATCAGAAAACACATTACAATTCGTAACAGTAGCAAATTACAGTTATGAAATAGCAACAAAAATAATTTTATGGTTGGGGGTCACCGCAACATGAGGAACTATATTAAAGGGTCGTGGCATTAGGAAGGTTGAGAACCACTACATTAGGCTGATAGCAGACATTTCAACTGAAACCTTCCAAGCCAGAAGAGTATGATCATCCACCATCAACATTCTTAAACAAAACAATTTTCAGCCCAGAATTCTGTATCCTGCTAAACTAAGCTTCAAAATTGATGGAGAAATCAAATCTTTTGTAGATATACAAGCACTGAGGAAATTCACCGCAACAAGACCAGCTCTACAGGAAATACTTAGACCTATTCTCAACACTGGCCATCACAATGGACCGCCAGCAAAGTAAACACCCAGAAGCTAAAAATCAAAACTTAGCTTCTGGGCAGCGCCTGTGGCTCAAAGGAGTAGGGCACTAACCCCATATACCAGAGGTGGTGGGTTCAAACACAGTCCTGGCCAAAAAAAAAAAAAAAACTGCAAAACTTAGCTTCTACAATGGTGAAAGGATAAAACTACACAATAGACTTCCACAAAATGAGATAATAGAACTCCACCACACTTATCAATTCTCTCAATAAATGTCAGTGAACTGAATTCACCACTGAAGAGGCACAGGCTGGCTGATTGGATAAAATAGCACGAGCCATCCATACGCGGTCTCCAAGAGACACACCTAGGCTTGAAGGACAAATCAAGACTCAGGGTTCAGGGATGGAAAACAGTATTTCAAGCAAATGGAAATCAGAAGAAAGGAGGGTTGCAATCTGATTTTCAGATACAAGCAAATTTAAAGCAACCACGGTTAAGAAAGACAAAGACAGAGCAGCTGCTGCCCAATTGAATCCTGGAGGCTGCGTTCAGAAGAACAGGCCTATTTTTGAGAGGTCACAATTTCAACCGGTTCTCTTAGCATTTCATCTCAGTCGCACAGTGTTTTCTTTGTGTTCAGTTGGTAGCACCTAGAATTGTCAGGAGCTAATTGTTGGCAAGAGCGACAGACTGGAGGACAGCAACAAGACCACAGTGAAGAAACTGTGCTCCTACCTGGAGGGCTTTCTATGTGCCAGACACTGTGCTGGGGATGTCATTGACTCCATGTGATGACATGTTCTGCAGCCCTCTTGCGAGACAGATGATAGAATACCCATTACAGATGTGGACATGAAGAATTAGAAAACATCCCCAGTATTAACACCTCTGCTGTGAGGTAGAATACACTCCCCAGCATGGATGACCCTGAAGCCTCTTTCTTCCTTCGCTGATCATAGACTCTAATAAGACTTGCCTTTTTGGAAAGAAGACATGTCTCTGAGGGGGGTTTTAAGGGATGCACATAGAAGTAAGGCAAGGAGGTCAACTGAGCAGTTCCTGTCATCAGCAGCCTTGTCCCCTGCTGTTCTCCATCTCCTAGACAACATCTTTTTTTTTTTTTTTTTGCAGTTTTGGCCGGGGCTGAGTTAGAACCCACCACCCCCAGTATATGGGGCCAGCACCCTACTCCTTGAGCCACAGGCACCACCCACATTCTTTTTTTTTTGAGACAGAGTCTCAAGTTGTAGCCCTGGGTAGAGTGTCGTGGCATCACAGCTCACAGCAACCTCCAACTCCTGGGCTTAAGTGATTCTCTTGCCTTAGTCTCCCAAGTAGGTGCCCGCCACAATGCCCAGCTATTTTTTTTTTTTTTTTGTAGTTGTCATTGTTGTTTAGCAGGCCCTGGCCAGGTTCAAACCCACCAGCCTCGGTGTATGTGGCCGCACCCTATCAACTAAGCTATGGGCACCACCCTGAACAACATTCTCTAGTCAAACATTTTTCCAAATATATGGGAGAAAAAAATCAAGGAATCATAAGCATACTCACATACTAACAGGAAAAATCTAAGTTAGGAGAAAAGCCTCTGACTCCCCCTAAATTACCACAGCCTATGCTCACCTAAAAAAATAAAAATGCATTTTTTTGTTGTGTAGAGACAGAGTCTCACTTTATCGCCCTCGGTAGAGTGCTGTGGCATCACACAGCTCACAGCAACCTCCAACTCCTGGGCTTTTGCCTCAGCCTCCTGAGTAGCTGGGACTACAGGCGCCCGCCACATTGCCCAGCTATTTTTTGGTTGCACTTTGGCTGTGGCCAGGTTTGAACCTACCACCCTCAGTATATGGGGTCGGCGCCCAACCCACTGAACCACAGGCGCCACCCAAAAAATGCATTTTTAAAAAACTCTTTTGTAAGCATCCAAAATGTCTGACGCATCCATTGCAAGCAAAGGAAGCAAGGAACACCTTGAATAAAACCATCCTGTGATTTTCAGAATGGTTTTATTTAGCATTTGTTTTTGGCATTATACTGTTAAGGTTGGACAAATAATAATAACATTTTTTTCTCCTTAAGAAACAAATAGAAGGGTGACTTCCCTTTTGATCTGTTTAACTACCCACTTCTACCTTCCCCTTGTAAAAGGAAAAAATAATAATATTAAATTTATTTCTCTCCAGCTGAGAGTTTATTTTGGGCCTCATAGATATGCTAATATTAGTTCTCATTTCTCTGTCCTATTAGCTCTCTCATTATAAGATTTTTCTACAGAAATAAAAGAATTCCCTTTTGCACAACAAAAAAAAAAACCAATGGCCAATTTTAAACAGTGAAAATGAAGACAGAGGAGCATAAAAATCCCTGATCAGGAGAAATGAGGTTGTTCTCAAGGGGAAAGGAGCTAAAAATACAAGATGGAGATTAAAGCATAAGGGCAATTTGCATTTTGCTGAATATTAGGCCAAGCTTTTTTCTACCCAAGCCTGAATAAAGAACACTTCTTGAAATAAGACCATTACACCATCATGAACTTTCAAGAAATACTCTAGTATCCAATAATGCCATTAAAATGTGTTAATTTGGGGCGGCGCCTGTGGCTCATCGAGTAGGGCGCCGGCCCCATACACCAAAGGTGGCAAGTTCAAACCTGGCCTCCGCCGAACTGCAAAACAGAAAAATGGCCGGGCGTTGTGGCAGGCGCCTGTAGTCCCAGCTACTTGGGAGGCTGAGGCAAGAGAAATCACCTAAGCCCAGGAGTTGGAGGTTGCTGTGAGCTGTGTGATGCCACGGCACTCTACCGAGGGCATAAAGTGAGACTCTGTCTCTACAAAAAAATAAAAAATAAAAAAAATAAAATGTGTTAATTTTAATTTGATTTCAACAAAATACTAAGCAACCCATACCAACTATTAAACGAAAAATGTCCTGAGTACTTCTTTAAAAAAAAAGAAATGAAATGAAGAATCTTGATAAAATGGTTGCAGTATTCCAGCCCCAATAAAAAGTTAATATAAATAAAAAATATTTAAGTATGATTTAGAAAACCTATGCCAACCCTTCTTAAAGGAGGCATAAACTGGGGCTATACTTTATTGTCTGTTCTAAAGAAATAATAGGACCAGCCCTATCAATATAAATCCTAGCCAAAACAAAATTTTTCAAAAGCAAACTCTTGGCTCAAATTTAATAATTCTCAACATATTGTACAGTATGGTAACACTATCAAATACTTGAGCTCTAATTAAAATTTGTCAACCACCCATTGACGAGTTTGGCTAAATAAGAACCAAATATTATAAGCTGCTAAAAAGTAAAGCTATGAGTATAAGCAAACTCAAAGGAAAAATGATAAAAAGGAAAAGATGTTTATAGCACAAAGGGCTAATTTCCTTCATTAAAAAGAGCTGTTACAAATCAATGAGGAAAAAAGTGAAACCCAAAAGAAAATTAGGCAAAAATAAGACCAGACAATTTATAAGAGCTATTCCCTCTTATCCATAATTTTTTTTTTTTTTTGAGATGAAGTCTCACTCTATTGCCCTCGGTAGAGTGTTGTGGAATCATAGCTCACAGCAACCTCAAATTCTTGGGCTTGAGCAATCCTCTTGCCTCAGCTTCCCAAATAGCTGGGACTGTAAGAGTCTACCACAATGCCCAGCTAGTTTTTTGGGGTTTTTTTAGAGATGAGGTCTCACTCTTGCTCAGGCTGGTCTCAAATTCCTAAGCTCAGGAATCCACATGCCTCGTTCATAATTTTTAAAAAGCAAAAAGAACCAATGAGACACAATGTTTTAGCTATTAGTTAACACACACACACACAGAAATTCGGAGTACCAATATATGGATAAAACATGAGTGAGTAGGCATTATTTTCATATGCTGTTAGTAAATATTCAAATGTGTTCAACCATTTTGGATCGTACTTTGGCACTAGTTATTAGAATTTTTAATATATGTGCATGGATATACTGTTGTACACACACACACACACGGGTGTGTCTTTCAGCAAGTACTGAACTCACAACTATTTCACACGGTGGAATACTATTCAACCATCAAAAGGAATGGAGTTTGCGCTCTGTGTTAAAACATGGAAAGATGTTCAAAATAGATTAAGGGAAAAGTTGCAGAACATAATGTATTTACATGAGTATTTACATAGGCTTCATATATGTTTGCATGTACAGAGAGGAAAATGTAAAACAACACACCAAATGTAAACAGTGACCAGGTCAGAGTGATGAATTAGCAGGAGCGATACAGATGGATGGTAAGATAAGGTTACCAACACGCCTTTTTCACCGTATTTCCACAGGTTTTTAATGCCTCAGCTATTCGATAGTTATTCTTTTTTTGTTTGTTTGTTTGTTTGTTTTGTTTTGTTATTTATTTATTTTTTTAAATAATTTTATTAAATCATAATTGTGTACATTGGTGCAATCATAGGGCAGAATGTGCTTCATATACAATCAGAAACATTTTGATCATACTGTGAGAGATAGCCTTCATGGCATTTTCTTAATCACTATATAAAGACAGTAATACTCTACATTTAATAAGTTTCACCAGTACCCTACTAAGATGCACCGTAGGTGTGATCCCACTAATTGCCCTCCCTCCACCCATCCTCCCCCCTCCCCTCAGGCCATATTTTTCTTGTTAATCTTTTAAAAGCTGGTACTAATAAACAGGTGTTGGAAAATAATTAACATGCCCCCAATTAAAATTAAATTTTAAAATGACAATGTATTATTATAACATCTTAGAAACTTAGCACCTCAGAGTTATACTGAAATATGTTGGTTTATACTGCCGGGGACATAGTTTTTGTCTCTTTTCCCAGCTACACGGAGGCTGAGGCAAGAGGATCACTGGAGCTCAGGAGGTCTGAGGGGCCTGGGCAACAGAGTGAGACCCTGTCTCAAAAACAAAAAGTTGGTTTCTGCTCCTATGTAGGGAAATACTCAAGGTGAAACGGGATTCTGATAATACGTTCTCCTTTCCACGTTGGGCTACATTTAATCCAGTATTGAGAGAGATGGCAACAGCCAAAAGATCTTGGAGGAAGAAAAAGGTCACGTTTTGTTTCATGTCCAGTCTATGGGAATATTTTCCAATATATCTGTTATTAAAGTGACAATTACATAGACAAATGTTAACAAAATGCATGCTATTGTAGTAGTAAATATTTCTAAATTGCAGAGAACTCTACCCAGACTTTTTGGTTGACTATATGCCCCGTTTGCTTGAGATGGTTCCTATTAAAGAAAAAAAAAAAAATGAGAGTCTTGTAACTTAAGATATGAAAGAGATTGAGTAATCCCTAACTCAATGAGTTTTTTCGTCTATTAAAAGAAGAACAAGAGCAGTATGTAGATGAACATGAAGACAGGGGAGCAACCGCCTAATAGTGCTTTCTCCCTGCACACCTCATTTTAGACATGCAAAAGGTAACTGGGTAGTGGTTTACAAACCCGCTTCTCAAGCTTCCTTAGAGGATTTGCTGGAGCTGCCTTAGAGGCTACTGGGCAAAGAGGCAAAGCCCTCATTCACATTCAAGAAGACCGCTCCATGCATTGGCTTTACATAAAGGAAAGGTGGAGAAGAAAGGTTTGAAGCTCCCCCACCATCAGAGAAGCTAAGTTACAAGTCCATCTGACCCACCAGGTTTGGGGCACAGCTGGGGCTCAATTTTCTATCTCACACCAACGTGAAGCCCCAGCTCGTTACCAAAATAAGGCGTCTGATGTACAATATGAAGGTGAGAAAAAGGATTTATTTTTATGCAGTGAGTCAGGTTTGTACTTGGTAAGAATAGATTTTCCATAAAAATAGATATTATCTATTCTAAAATTTTGGTTGAAAAGAATTCCATTCTGTGTAAAAGAAAAAATTGTCAATGTTCATCTTTTCTCCTCTTTATTCAGGAATATAAACCTCAGCAGTAAATTCTGGTGAATATGACTGCCTTATTAGAAGAAGGGCCCTTTCCCCAAAACTCAATATGCATAGATATATTGAATAAAACACTAATTTTTCAGAAAGAAAAGTTTAAAAATACATACAGCCCACCTTAAAAACAAAAGGAAGGTCAGGTGCAGTGGCTCACACCTGTAATGCCAGCACCTGGGAGGCGAGGCAGGCAGATCACTTGAGCTCAAGAGTTGGAGACCAGCCTGAGCAAGTGAGAACACTTCTCTACTAAAAACAGAAAAACTAGCTGGGTGTAGTGCTGGCTGCCTGTAGTCCCAGCCACTCAGGAGGCTAAGGCAGGAGGATCACTTGAGCCCAGGAGTGTGAGGTTGCTGTGAGCTATGCTGACACCATGGCACTCTACCCAGGGTGACAGAGTGAGATTCAGTCTCAAAAAAAAAAAAAAAAAAAGAAAGAAAGAAAGAAAGAAAAAAGAAAACAGAAAAGAAAATCTCTGGGTACTAGACACAGAGAGGAAACTCAAGAGCCCGCAGGAGGATCAGGGATTGAAGCTGAATGGTCCAAAGAAGTCTCAGCCTGAATGTTCCTTGAGGGATGTGTTTAAAGGACAGAGAATTCTGATGTCTAGATGGGACCTAGAAAATGCGGAAGCTGGATTTGCTCTCTGCATGAATGTGGTGGTGAAAAGAACTGCCCCATCTCGGAGAGAGAGACTGTGGCACAGAAGGGTTAGGTCACCGATAGAACAAAGAATCACGTCTCTGCAACATGTGGGTGTCAAGTGATATTTTTACAGTCCTGTGAGTTTTGACCAAGACATTAAATAAAAAATAATGTGAAACCCCCAGGGTCCAGCACAGGGAACTGCAGAAACAATTCCACAGGGAAACCACAGGCCACCTGGAACTCTTGGGGACATGGTCGAAGATGAGCTCACAGTCAAAAATTATAAAGTGTATGGAGAAAATGATTGTTACGATGGACAGAAACCACATTCCAAGAACTACATAACCATGGAAGAATCTATAAGAGAATGACAAAAAGAGAGAGAGAAAGAAAGGGGAAACAGAAACTACACGAATGGCTTACAAGCACTGCATATGTTCTTACTTTCTGCTCCCATTTTCTTTTATATGCATATTTAATAAGTAGGTATACTTGAGCATCTGTCTTCATAGATTTCTAGCTCTTTGAAGCCAGGCATCAATGATGGTGTATTCATTTATCTAGTCCCATGGCAGTCTCTGCTTGCACAGAGGAAACAGACAATGCTATGAAAACATCATATACGTGTAATGTATTTCATCCCATGTCTGGGATCTGAAGAGTACTGATCTATATTTTATCCTAAAGATGATAACAATAATAACTCCAAGTAATCATATTATAAGCAGTAACTCTCTCTCTCTCTCTCTATATATATATATACATATATATGCACACACACATATATAATCTGTCATGTTTAATAAAATATTTTGAAAGCCCACATAGAACAAAGTGGGGAAGAAAAAGACCCATATGTGGCTCTGATGAAAGAGCCAAAGCAAATAAAGAAACTGTAGATCATTAAAGGCAAGGCAGTAATTTTGGAAATTGATGTGGGTTTTCTTGGGCCAGCCAAGCATCTCTGAATGGTTGGCTGGTGCCGTGTGGCAAGAGAACCTTCCTTGCCCTTAGGTCCCTGCCAGATCTGTGCCCTGGCCCCCGCCCTGACCCTGCGTGCGCTTCCTTCTCTGCACTGCAACTTGGCCCACCCGGGGGCTTGTTCACAGCCCCCTCTCCGCTGGCACTTGCTGCCCTTGCTGTTTGCGTAGGCCCAAAACCTGGAGCCCGCAGCATGTGACACAGGAGTGTGCTTCACATCCCTTGTTACTCCCAAACCCACACTAGCACCATGCTGCACACAGTTGGTGCTCAACCAATTTTCATCTCTATTGATGGTAGGCCAGCTCTTTGCTACAAGCATGTTACATTAAATTAAATCACGAAATGTCACAGAGGGATGGAGCTTATTTCCAGCTCCTTTTTGCACACTAGGGGCTTCTGGCACTGGGAAGGGCTTGTAACAGGCCGGTGGCAGAGTTGGGCCCACACACACCTTATTTCCTTTGCAGTAGTCGCCACTGTCATTGTGATAACCAAAGCTGACATTTGCTGGGTTCACTACAGACCACGCACACACCAACCTCAAGAGACACTTCTTAGTATTGTGTCCCTGTTGCAATGAGGGAACAGAAACTCAAAGAGGTGAGGTTGCACGGGTCACCCAGATCACATGCATTTCTTCTCGGCAATTAATTATTCTTCAGTTCTGGTCTGCACGGAAACACACAAACAAGATCAAGGCCAGGTAGAGAAGAGTCACAGGCAGTAATGGGCTGTAACTCTACTTCCTGTTACAAGCATTATTTAAGTGATTCTGCACTACTGTTTAAATAGAGGCCTTCTTCTAAAACTTTCCTTGGGTGTCCAAAATTTAAAATTGCCTGCTGAATAGCAGTCTTTGATAAGGATGGACTGCTTGGTAAAATATAGAAAAACAAGTGATTTTACTGGCAACTTTAGTACTTTTGCCTTCAAAAGTCAGACATGTTAAAGAACTGGGACTCTTTCCTGTTCCGTCATCCCTTCGTGAGGCAACACTGTGCGGCTTAGATAACTCGTCTGTGCCCAGGAGACATCCAGCCAAACAGCTCAGCCAAAAAGGTCCATAACGTTATGGCAGAAGAGTAGCTACAAACATAAACAATAGCAGCAACACTCCTTTTTTCTGAACAGAAAGCTTATTATTCTATCTACCTTCAAGCGTCCCACAGCCCAAAAATGTAGTGTATAATTTTCTCTTTTAATAGTTGTCATATTAAAGAGTGCTGGAAAACACCCAGCTTCCCTGCAACAGATGGAAAAGACAATAAAAAATTAAAAAAAAAAAGAAAAACAAAACAAAACAAAAAAATTTCCAGCTCCACCTCTAAGAACATACTTCCTTAACATAACGTTTCTCTGAAATGAGATATTTTCACCCCAGGAAAATCTGTGGATTTGTTAACATTGCTATCTAATCCTGCACTGAATACTCAACATGAACTAATTCCACCAAACTCGATCTGATTCTGACCACAATGCAGAATTTCTAAACTATTATTGCCTGGTTTATGCTTTCTCTTTAAACATTCCTAAGTAATAGGGCCTGAGCTCATAGAAAAGCTATGTTTTAATACTTCCATTTTATTTTCACGTCAGGACATTCTGTTCAGACACAGACATAAAAGGCCACTGCCAAATAGGCCTTTTATAAATGGTCTTGCTCTTTCCATGCTATTCTTCATAATAATGAAAACAGAATTAATACAGCTCTTTCAGTTTAACGAGGTAGTCCTGTAAACAGCATGGAATTGAGATCATTTTATTTTTCTTAGGAGACTTTATGCAGAGCACGGAGATATAAAAATTGGCCAGGAGGAAAGGTCTATATATACACACAGACTAAATATACTAAATATGTCCTTTTGACAGATGATAAGCATAAGATAAACAATAGAAAATCAGAAAACCTAAGAAAATTCAGCTGATAATTTTCAGTGATTATATTACATCCTTGAAGGAAATAACAGTTAAATACTGTACATTACTTAAAAATAACTGGACAGCAGTGTTTAAAAATACGGCAATGATTAATTCACTTCCAGTGGGAAAATGCCTTTGATGATGTATTGAAACTTTGTTTATAATAATGTTTACTGATTTTTGGCACTTAAATGCCACCCTGCAAGTCATTCTGAAGGAGCAGGGCCTTCGGGTCACAGCCTACCAGACACCTGCACTCTTTTCCACACACTATCACAAGTGTCAATCTCAGAGGGCCGGATGCCCTGAAGAGCGTTCTCCTCATTTAAACACTCAAATGTGATGTCCTGTATTTTTACGCAGTAACTCTTTGCATTTATTTGCATTCTACTCTTTTCACTTGATAAAAGGTAGATGAAAGACATCTGGCTTTGACATCTGGCGCGTAGTAATTGGGAAATGATGTGTCCACTCCAGCAACAGTGGTGTTTCTGTTCCACCAACAAGCCAAGCACCTGTCTCCCTTTTAGGGTCTATGGGCCATCTTCTGCCTCTGCTGGGAAGTCCCATCCTGATAGACCTGCATGGCGGAGATGTCTCGTCTAGAGAGAGGAAAATTCACCACTCTCTAGGGAGAGGCAGGGCGGGGTCAGCCAGTCTAAGCAACTTCCTTATTACGCAAATACACAACCCCTTTTTCTTAAGGTGCACTCACAATGCACTGAAATGATCTTATTCTCTTATCAGCTCATTTCCTTATTACCTTTCTTTATAAACTTTATTATATTAAAATATAGGTTTTGTGAGAACAAGAACCTTATTTCCACTTTATTTCCAAGATCTAGAAACAGTGCTTCCTACGCTATGGGTGTTGGGTCAAAATCTGCTGACTGAAAACGTGTGATGTTGAGACATTTAGTGTATTTCCACAGATCTTGGGGAGAAGACACTCACGATGTAACAGGTACGAGGAAGAAAATGAAGAGTAAGATGCAGCTGTGCCCTTAAAGCTCATGCAGGCCGTAAGCGAGGGGCCTGACACGTGCCCAGAAGAATGTCCTGCCCTGCTCCTCCTTGGTCTCTCCTGATGAGCAGAAAGAATGTCTAAATATGGTCACCCACCTGTTCTGGGAGCTGGCACAAAGTAGGAAACTCTGCCATCACACAAGATGACGGTGAAAACTACCAATGAATCAACAACCTAATTGTTGGGTTACAGTGGCTCCCACCAGTAATCCCAGAGCTCTGAGAGGGTGAGGTAGGAGGATCACCTGAGCTCCTGAGTTCGAGACCAGACTGAGCAAGAGTAAGACCACCCCCCAAACTCATCTCTGCTAAAAATAGAAAAACTAGCTGGGCATGATGGTGGGTGCCTGCAGTCGCAGCTACTTGGGAGGCTGACGCAGAATTGCTTGAACCCAGAAGCTCAAGACCAGCCTGAGCAAGAGGGAGACATCCCCTGCCCCATCTCTACTAAAAATAGAAAAACTAGCCAGGCTGGTGGTGGGCACCTATAGTCCCAGCTACTTGGGAGGCTGAGGCAGGAGGTTCGCTTGAGCCCATGAGTTCGAGGTTGCTGTGAGCTGTGATGATGCCAGGGCACTCTACCCAGGGTGACAGAGTAAGATTCTGTCTCAAAAAATAAAAATAAAAATCAAAGTCTAGATTGTATGAATTGCCTGTCCACTAACTCAAACATTATCTGAGCCCGGCTTTCCCCAGGAATTTCTCCTTATGTCAGTGCCATCGTGATACCAGCATTTCTTTTCAGTCCACTTCCATCTTCGTCCTTACTCCAGCTGGCCCTCCTCCCTCATCCCGGCCTCCAGCAAGACTGTCCCCGGCACCCGTGTCTTCGCATGTTGCTGATTGATTCCTCCTCCTGCTTAACAGGTCCACTGTTGGGAGAAGGAACACCTGGGTGTACACCTGAGAAGATGCTATTCTTACTTAAAACATTAATAAGAGAAACATCCTTCCCAGAAAGATAACTATTTTCATGCTTTAATCTTTAGAATACAAAGCTCCTTCATTAAATTGAAACCAAAATATTTTTGTAAAGCTCAAATTTCCGAATTGGCATTCCTTCACATTTCTCAATTTACACAGTCCCTTTGTCAGCAGAAAACAGGGTATTCACTGCCTGAAATTGCTTTGTGTTGAATGCGGCCTGCTCCTCAACTTGAATAGGGGGAGCCAAGCTCTCGGAGTGTTTTTGTCCTGATTTTTCTTTAATTGTTTTGCACTTGCCTTCTTATAGAACATACAGATCTTTCCCCTTATAACCAGCATGTACCACTGAAATGCCGCACAATCAATAACACCTTCCTGGAAGATGTGTTAAGAGAATAAGGATATTTAGTCAAAAAGAAACAAAGCAGAGATTTGTACTCATATCATATTATTGATTTGCTCACAAGAGTCAAGGATAGCTCGCCCGATCAGACTTCTCGAAGCTGTAGTTCCTCTCCACGTAAATTATCTATCTTTCAAAACTCTTGTCGGGTAGAGTTGAGGAATGGAAAGGGCTCATCTTCTGGAAATTATCTCAAACCTAAGAACGTAAACCCCAGTGACAGCATTTACTAGCAGTGAAATCCTGGGGCAATGTCTTAACCTCTCACGTTACAAGGAGGAGGATGATAGCGCCTTCCCCTTGTGGGGCTGCAAGTGAGACAGCAAAGTCCCTGACACGGGGCTGTGTTCAGTTGGTTACTCGGTTATGACTTTTTCTGGAGGATTGTTCTGTTTTCACAACAGGATATTAAACCACATATTCTTCTCTATTTCCACCTCGGTTGAAGATGCCTTCATTGATCACCTGATTACACCCCCTCCTCAACCTTCGAGAATCACAATTCATTGTCTTTCATGAATGTAAATCAGACTGTGTCACTCCCTAGTTTCAAACCAGTGCATGACTGGAAACCATTCTAGCAAAAGTGTGTTCGTATGTGTCAACTCTTTTGTCCCCTAGATTATAAACTCTAGGAGGGACTATGTCTGTCTGTCTGTTCGCTGTCTGAGTCCCAGGAGCTCAACAAATATTCAACAAATAAATGAGTACTCAGGTCTACCATTTTGAGTTGTGAGCAAGACAGTGGTGAAAGTGGAGCCTGGGCATCTGAGACACCCTACCCTACAGTGCTTGAATGACTTGCTCCCCAGGACAACAGGCCTCCGGGCGACAAGGGTTTGTGAGTTTTCTGGATCTGTTCTAGTCCTGTTTCTGCTCTTGCTCTGAGACTTGGCTTTGGGTTTCTGCACACTGCCTCAAGAAGACCTGCTCTAAGGCGGCACCTGTGGCTCAGAGTAGGGCACTGGCCCCATATGCCGGAGGTGGTGGGTTCAAACCCAGCCCCAGCCAAAAACTGCAAAAAAAAAAGAAGACTTGCTCTAGTCTTGTTTCCTTTCTTTACCAGATGAATCTTATGCAACCTAATATCACTACATCTAAGCCTGCGATAACCCAACTTGCAGTTTTCCAATGAACGTTGTGTATTAACAATGCATTATTGCTTTACAGAATGAGTGGGGGGATATTTTTAGACTGGTGGGACATTTCTTTTGCTTACTGACTCGTGGCTCAATTTGTATATTGAGAATTGAGATTTTCAACCTACAGTTGGGATTAATGATTTACAGTTAATTAAAAAGTCATTATTAAGGAAAAATGCAAACCAAATAAATTAGTCCACCCAATCTTTGCAAAAATAAGTCAATTAACAAATAATAAACCTACATCTTGACTGGTTTATGTGGAAATGGGTAGACCAAAATTTTTGCTTATGTTCCCCATATGATGATTGATCCTAAATTTTTATTTCTCTGTTGAGAGAACTGTGAAAATAAACTACATCTAATCAGCTTTAACTGGCCTGATGGTCTCAAAGACTCAGCAAGGGCAGAGCTGCCTCCCAGGTTCACACACCCCGAGTGAATTTACCTGGTAAATCCCCACTGCATCTGTTCCTATGGAAAAAAAAATTAAAAATAAAAAAGCATCTCAGAGCTGATATTAGACTTTTAGACCCTCCTGAGCGATAATCCGTACTTCGACATTGACTTTCTTTGTGGGGTTTGGCAAATCAGTTTTCTCCTCTATAATACAGGGATAATAACGCTTTAGTCAAATGGATGCTGTGAGAATTAATTACCATTCTACAGTTTATTGAAGATGGGAAGCCCTGTAAAAATATTGCTACTGCTTATAGGATTGAGGTCCAAAGACAAAGGCGTCACACATAGTAAAGAAATCAAAACATTGCAAAATCCCTACTGGTTCCCTCTCTTGCAGCGTCCCTCCTTCTTAACTCAGGTGAAAACTTGGCAAAACAATTTTCAAGGACACATCCCCTTCTCCTGTGACAAGAACTGAAATGCATCAATGGACCCACCTGTTCATGATGTGCTGGGCCTTCACTTCTGCACAATGGAAGGATGGGAAGGCCTCCGCTACTTACTCATGAGGATCACAAGGAGGAGGAAAAGAAGAGCCTATGTTTCTATGCAATTCCTTTGACCCTGAACCAGGGTCTTTCTAAATCAATGGGCGCCCTAAAGACTAAATTTCAGGGAAACATCTTTTCCTGAAATTAAGGAGAGGGTGGTTAGATTTGAACTGCCAAGAAAAAAGATGAGTCCTGTGGTAAAGTGAGAAGTAACTCTTTATAAAGATTGAGCCCTGTTCTAGGGAAACATGATCGGTTATAATAAACACCAAGAGCCCTCCAGACAATGCCTGTCTTAGCAGAAGGAATTTCCATATCCTCAAGTTTAGTTTTGAAATGACGAGAGATAAGAGAACACAGGTCCCATAGGGATTAAGGAAGGTAGAGGCTTGATTTTGTTCCAAAACCAAAATAAAGTAAGAGCTTTCGAGACACTACCTATTATCAGTGTTTGCAGAAAGCTTATTTTTACAGAGATGTCAATCAAGCCAGGATCCCCAACTTATGTTGAATGTAGAGAAAATATAATTTTCAGAATAGTTTCATAGTCGTATCACAGAGATCACAATTTTGAAGTGGCCTCTAAGAATATACAAAAATTTAGAATATTTTGACTGTAGAGGCTCAGCCCTTCAGTAGAACTGAATGTGATCTAGAGGTTCTACATGACCATGTTCTGAAAGTGGGTATTTTGAGTGTGAGGCTTGGGCTACTATTGGTGTCCACTCCTGGTCCCCCAGTTTACGTGTGGTCACTTAAGATAACCGGGTGTGCCTTTCCTTAGAAAGAGGATATGGATTCCATAACCCACAGGATTCCCTCCAATTTTATTTTTCAAAGACCATTCCCCATTAAGTTTAAACCTTAGATAGGGAGTAGGAAGGAAAACAAGGAACATTTTTCTAAGTGTGTCTGATTTTATATAAATAAAGGGGGAGGGGACCTGTCCTGACATGACCTTGCTCTCTGCCACAGGTGACATCTCCTCTCCGTGACCCTCTTGCTGCCTTTGCTCACTCATTTCCATCATCGCTCAGCAGCTTTCAGAGTGATGTCTAGGTCCCAAGTCTTCTATTTCCCCTTGGTCAATGGTCCCATACTTTCACATTTATATTTTGTAAAAAGAAATCATCTTGGTTTAACTTCCCCTTCCTCTCTTCTTTTTTCCTTTCTTGCCCCTGCAGACATCTGAATCCCCTTCTGGACTGGGCGGCCGGGGCTGTGACCTGCCTCACCCCTCCCTGCTGACTCCTGACGTTCAGAAACACCACTGCGGAACCAGACAAATTCTGCCACAGAGTTCCACCCATGCAAAGGTAAGGGGAAGCTCTCACTTCTGCGGAAAAATTGGCATTACCAAATCGTCTGTTTTAAGATCTCTGCATTAATTTATTAATTCCTGCACTGTGAGTTCTTCAAATATTTTATTTAAAGGGTGGTAAAGTTTGAATACATTCACTTTCTCTGTAGAGTAAGTAAATAGCTCATGACATTTTAATAAACTTTCCCAATTAAACCGTTTACATTTCATTTAGTTGTGTCACTTAGGTATAACAAATGTAATGCAGCCATCGGATTATCAGGTGTGGCACTTAATTGCTGTAAAAACCACAGCTCTTCATTATTTATCTTCACGCACACCGGTCACCTGAAAGTACAGCGTTTGAGTTTCCCCACTTTTCTTACAAAGGATGCACTGATTCCGAAATAACATCAGGTGACTTCCTCAAGATCTTGGCTATTTTTATTCAGAAAAGAGAAGAAGGAATCAGAACGTGGGGATCTCCAAAACCAACCTTCGAGGTACTCGAATGGCTCTTCTCTTTGGCCTTGGTGGGAGGTGCTAGAACAACTCAGCATGACCTGGAAATGCGTACAGAGTAGAGTTACGGAATGTGATGCGATCGTGCAGACTATGTGACTTGTAATTGCACGCAGACGATGACGATCTGATGTTTAAACATCGGGGTACTTTAAGAGTGGGTGAGAGGGAGTCAACAGAGCAGTCTTGCTGGGAATTACCCCAACTAGGAGAAGCTCTCACCAAAGCCTTCTGTGGAAAAATCTTTGCAAGCAGCCTTTAAAGCTAAAATTGTATTCATTTAATTTTTTTTAGAGATAGAATCTTGCTTTGTCACCCAGGCTGGAGTGCAGTGGCCTGATCATAGCTCACAGCAGCCTCAAACTCCTGGGCTCAAGCAATCCTCCTACCTCAGCCTCCTGAGCAGCTGGGACTACAGGCATATGCCACCATGCCTAGTTAATAATTTATTATTATTATTATTATTATTATTATTATTATTATTATTATTATTTGTGGACACATTGTCTCATGCTGTCACCCTGGGTAAGAGTGCCATGGCATGATCATAGCTCAGAGCAACCTCAAACTCCTGGGTTCAAGTAATCCTCCTACCTTAGCCTCCTGAGCAGCTGGGACTACAGGCATATGCCACCATGCCTAGTTAATAATTTTTAATTATTATTATTATTATTATTTGTGGACACATTGTCTCATGCTGTCACCCTGGGTAAGAGTGCCATGGCATGATCATAGCTCAGAGCAACCTCAAACTCCTGGGCTCAAGCAATCCTCCTGCCTCAGCCTCCTGAGTAGCTGGTACTACAAGTGCTCCCCACCACACCTGATTAGTTTTTCTATTTTTAGTAGAGACAGGGGTCTCACTGTTGCTCAGGCTGGTCTCAAACTCCTCACTCAGGCAATCCACCTAGAGAGCTGGGGTTACAGGTGAGCCACTATGCCTGGCCTTTTTTTCCTGTGCAGTTGGGGTCTTGCCGTGTTGCCAAGGCTGATCTTGAACTACCAGCCTCTAAAGTGATTCAAAATGCTGGTATTACAGGCATGAGCTACTGCACCTCGTCTCTCTTTTCTTATTCTCTTATATAAAAACTACTATTCTTTAAATGTGAATTTGTTATTTGAGAAACTAAAGAAGGTGTGTATAACTGAAAACACTGTGGTAGGAACACAGGGTGACAAGGTTAATTAGTCCACATTCCTGCACATCCCCTGATCAGAGCACCACCGAGGAGAAGACGTCCCCCTCACAAACTGAACCAGCCACAGCCACCTGGGGTGGTCACTCTGTGAAAGGCAATGTGCATTTTAGTGGTGGAGTTCTGGAAGGTTTTGCTTTTGACACAGTCTTTTAGAATGACAACTTGCCAGTCCAGAGCCTTCCCTAAAAGTTTAGTGTGTGTTCCACAAATATTTATTGAATGAGTCACTGTTTTGAAAAAAATGAATTCAGCTCTATATACTTACTATTTACTATTTCCTGGCATGGGGATAACTTATTATTATTAGCCAGTAACTGATAATTTTTTTGAGTTATCAATATTATATTTTGAGTACAGCATCTTGATTTTATTTTATGTGTTATAGATAGAATGTTAGAACAATTCACCTATTTATCAGTAAATAAGAAAAATATTTATTTGAGAAGTTTGGGGTATTTTTCAGTAGAACCATTTCATAATTGGGGTGAACTATCAAAAACGAACAAAAGCATAGAAAGAAACTGTTACTACAGATTGTTCCCCCAACTTTATAATTCTCATTGTACGTAAACATTATTGAATAGATAGTAAATTTATTACATTAGGTCATCAAGTTGGCTATGTGGAGCTGCTTGTTCTGACACCTGTTTTTTTACTCTCTTTCATATTACTAGTCAACACAATAGAAAAATAGGAATTCAAAAAATAACTTTTTTAGGGGAACCCTTCTACACTATTGGGAGAATGTAAATTAGTACAGCAACTATGGAAAACCATATGGAGGTGCGACAAGAAACTAAAATCAGAACTTCTATAAGATCTAGCAATTCCACTGCTGGGTATACAGCCAAAGGAAAGGAAATCAGTGTATTAGAAAGACAGCTGCACTCCCATGTTTACTGTAAGTATCCACAATGGCCAACATACAGAATCGACCTGTGTGCCCACCAGCGGATGAACGGATAAAGAAAATGTGGTCCATATACACAGTGGGGTATTGCTCAGCAATAACAAAGAACGAAATCCTGTCATTTGCAGCAACATGGATGCAACTGGAGGTCACTATGTTAAGTGAAACAAGCCAAACGCAGGGAGACCAGTACCACGTACGGAAGCTACAGGGGCGGATGCCGTGAGGATGGAGAGTACGATGGTTAGAGGCCGGGGAGAGAGGGTGGGGGACAGAGAAGTGCATCAACGGGTACAAATACCCAGTCTGACAGAAGAAATCTGACCTAGTGTTCGGTACATCAATAGGGTGATGGTAGTTTACAATCATTTATTGTATATTTCATAATAGCTAGAGGAGAATAATTGGAATGTTTCTAGCATGAAGGAAAGACAAGTATTTAAAGTGATGGACATCCTAATTATAGTGCTTTGATCTTTAAAAATTATATGAAAGTATTATAAATGATCACATGTACCCCAAAATATGTACATCTATTACATATCAACATTTTTTTAAAAACTTACTTAGAATATTTGTAAAAATAGGCAAATAAATAAGCCAAGCATTCCAGCCAGATGTGCTCACTGGAGTCTATGGCCAGGGTCCCCAGAATGATAACATACACCACCGCCTATGGACAGTGGCATCCCATCCCCTCGTTTCTTCTTATCAATTATAGGATCTCCACTATCTTCTAGCTTGGAGTGCCACTGAGGTGTGAAAAACATAACTGGCTTTCTAGACAGAGGTATCTGCCTTCTCTAAATCCTAAAACATTTAAAAGATACTTGTGATTTTCCACAATAAATGCAAAACCAACCAAACTAAAAGCACAGTACTCCAAAAATAGTTTTAGTGCAAATGAAAATGTTTAAAGTTGGGTTTCTGGAGCCATTTCCAAACAACTAAAGCTTTGTCCTTCTCAGATTGATGTTTATGTAACAAATGCTAGAGGAGAGGGCTGGGTTTCTCTGTCAGACCAAAATCCTGACGTTGGTTTAATAGGTAATCACTGCAGGGTCTTTTACTAAAATGATCCCGTAAGATGGCTGTAAAACTCAAAGATCTGCTCTATACACTGTGAGATGAAAGTCTGTAACACATGTACAGTAACAAGTAACAAGCCAAAACTCAGAAAGCAACGGAAATATCTTATTCTGACTTCTTACATAATAATACCTCTCTCTTTGGATTGCAAATTAGCGCCCCCCCCCAGTTTTCTTTTTTTGAGAGGGAAAATGGCTTTCCTGCAAACACTGAGCAATTGAAAGTATGTGGTCTTTGTGCCTAAATGAGAAACGCAGTTGAGTGCTCACATGCGCTGACGCTGTCCTTTTTACATGATGTAAGATACCAAGACTATGCTTTTTCTCATGAGTATTCATTTTAAACATGCTATTGTCTAAGGAAGTTATTATAAATCATTTAATAATGTTCATATAAATTGTTCATTAAGTTCAGTAATAAGTTCAGAACTAAGAAAAATACAGGTGGTAGGATTTAATTCAGATTAAAAAATACACATATGGGTTCGGCACCCGTAGCTCAGTGGTTAGAGGGCTGGCGGGGTTTGAACCCAGCTCTGGCCTGCTAAAAACTATGATAGCAATAACAAAAAAAAATAGCCAGGCGTCGTGGCGGGCACCTATAGTCCCAGCTACTTGGGAGGCTGAGGCAAGAGAATCGCTTGAGCCCAAGAGTTTGAGGTTGCTGTGAGCTGTGATCTCACAGCACTCTACCAAGGGCAACATAGTGAGACTCTGTCTCAAAAAAAAAAATGCACGTATGGTGAGGGAAGGTGTCTTACACCTGTAACCCCAGCACCCTGAAAGTCAGATGCGGGAGGATCACTTGATCTCTGGAGTTAGAGACCATCCTGAGCAAGAGACCCATCTCTACTCTGAATAGAAAAATTAGCTGGGCATGGTGGAGGGTGCCTATAGCCCCAGCTATTTGGGAGGCTGAGGCAGGAGGATCGCTTAAGCCCAGGAATTTGAAGCTGCTGTGAGCTATGACGTCACAGCACTCTACTGGGGAAGACAGAGCAAGACTTTTAATAAAAGAAAAAAGAAAACAAAAAGAAAGAAGTACAAATTATTGAGACCCATACAAGATCTAAGGTGGGACCCAGTGCCCTTAACAAGTCCTCCAAGCGACTGTGCTGCAAGCTGCGGTGAGCACTGGTGCCAAGTGTAATAACCATTACGCCCTATGGCAGCCACAAACTGCAAGAAAACTTTGAATATATTCAGAACCTTTTTTGACACCAATTCTACTCTAACAGAGCTTGGTGTGAAACTGAGAGAAGAAAATGGCACTCGGGGGGTAGCTTTAAAAAAAATAGTTATTTTTAAAGCAGTGTTTCAAAGAAGAAAAGAGTAAGCTAAAAATAATAATCCAACAGAATTCGGCCTACAATGATTTCCATTTAATTTGGCGTTGTATTGGGCTATATTGCAAATGGAAAGGCTCCAACACAGCTAAAACCTCATTCTATATGGAAACAAGAATATCAAAATTCATCACATTTTTAAAATAAACACCTGAAGCGAAATCTATGATACGACTGCAATGCTAAGGTTCTTCTCTGGATGGATGAACCAAAGACCAAGGGATACATCAGAAGAGAAAAGTGGGAATGCAGAGCTACAGGGGGCTATTTGACTGACTCCTTCGAACTGCTGTTGAGCTTCTTTTTGGACAATACGTTAATATTTGGGGAGTTGTAGGATCTTAAGGAGGAGAAGGAGTACGTTTCCAGTTTAGAGTTTTATCTGCAGCGTGCAGCAGCAAACTTCTACTCAAAAAATTTTAACAAGTGATATACGCAGTTGGTGATGTGATCCTCAGCTTTAGTAGAAGATTGGGCAGTTCTGTTTCAAAAGAAAGTCTCTATTAAATTGTTTCTAAGTAATATATTATCAGCCACTCACACCTTATGTGTAACTAGCCCACACCTAAGACAGGCTGAAATGGGGGCCATAATAGGTTCCATTAATAATTTGATCCATACTTCTTTATAGTCAGAGGGAAAAAAAGACAATTATCTTATACATTTCTATTCTTAAAACTGTTGGGCTGAAATATTTCAGAATTATCAGAATTACCTGGGGGAAGCCCTAGAAGGGAGGAACATTGGTTTCTCCATCATTTTCACAAGGCCTGGAACATGCGTGGACGTTCAGGAGACAGTGAAGAGTGGGTGGCCCAGGGCAGGGAGTCTCAGCGTATTTCACACGCCCTGGATGGGCACCGCAAAAACGCAGGCTTGGGGATGAAACAAATTACTAAATAAGAGAAAGATGCACAAAGGACAGGGAAGGAGGGCTGAAGAACAGGCACAGAGCATTGGGATGGAGGGTTACGAGGTGTAATGCAGGGTCCGATCTACCCAACACCGCTAGCACACCACTATTCAGTTCTTCAGTCTTACCATGTAGAAGAATAAATAACATGGAATTAACCTGGATGGAGCTGAAATACATTCTTCTCAGTAACGTACCACAAGAATGGAAAAGCAAGTATCCAATGTACTAGACACACAAGAGAAATACTCAGTTCATTTCAAGCTGGGGAGAGGAAGGAAGGGGGGAGACGGGAAAAGGAAGGGAAAGGGAGTGGGATCGGTGAGCTCCCACCTAATGGCACGTGGGGGTCCACGGTGCACCTCCCGGGGGGGACACAGCTACACCAGGGACCTGACCTAACAAATGCAACCTAATTCTTTGTACCCTCAAATTAACTTGAAATTTAAAAAAATGAAAATAAATCAGAATAAAGAGTGTGAAGGTTTCAGAACTAGCTGTGAAAGGACCGGTCGTGATCGGCCATTTCTCTGAACTCAACTTCTCCCATATACACAAGCCTGATGCCACAGGCTGTGTCCCCTCCAGGGACCTCTGAACACACACGCTGGACAGTCACTGTGGCCCACGCTCGTCTCTGCATCTGATCCAGACCTGCTGACCGGCCGCCGAGTGCCTGCTAAAGATGTTACAAGACGTGCAAGCAGTTCTGGGGGTTCAGAATCTCTGTTGAACAGTGTAACACACCATTAATTCTCCACGAGTGTTGATTTTCGTGTCTTTCTATTATGATGCTAGGTGAATGAACAAGAAGGGGGGCCCTCGGTTTATTACTTTATAATCAGAACCTCCTTTCTTCCAATGTTGATCAGCTTTCTTCCTAAACATCTTCTATTAAACATCTGAAAATGTTCACGAGGTTTATGATTTGGGGTACACATGGGCCTATAGCGTTCCTGTGGGCTCAAGTGGTCTTAGGAGATTTCCCCAATAAAAGAGATACAGATTTAACACGTGCAAAGGGAAAGCCAACTGGGTCCCAGAGGGCTGTCATCTTAGCCAAATGACACAAAAATGAAGCTTCAAAATCTAAATTATACACAGCCCCTGAAATTGAGGGTAAGAACCGGCTTCTGTGTGTGGCACTCACATTTGAAACAGTTTGCAGTTGTCTAAGTGTTCAGTCCCTTGTTAAGTGAGTAGTGACTGAATTGCCTTAGAGACAATTCATGTCCCTGCCCTTATTTAAATATACAGATGTGATTTGTAACCACAACACCAAGCCCCCCAGCTTTCGGTTCACTCTTTTCTTCTGACTGGACCAGACTAGCATCAGAGCAATGGGCACTGGTATATGTGGTGTGTTATCTTCACGTGTCTCGGGAAATCTGAAACTGAAGACATAAACATGATGTGATAACGGAGATCCAAATGTTAAAGAAAATAATAGGTTATGACCAAGGAAATAAAAGGCTTTTTACACACATCCAAATTCCCCCAGCTTAATACGTTTAAATGAAAAAAATTTGCACTTCAAAAGGATTACTACTTTCAGTATAACATCCACCTAAATAAGGGAAATTCTGCTCTGTTAAGCACAGCTTTCTGCTGCTTAGGAAGACCTGAAGAATATAAGATATTCCAGCCCTTTTCAAGGCAGCCACACCTGAACAATGCTTAATACAGGAAGATGACTTTCCAATTCATTTTCTGAAGTTGACTGATATTCTTGTGAAATAGTCTTATCTTGCTCTCTTTAAAAATTTTTTTAAATTAGAATTTTTTTCTGTCATGTTTTAAAGCTTCACTAACTACAAAAAAGGGAAAAGATCCTCAAAGGGGGAAAGAATGTGGGCGGAAGAACTGAAGGTGGCCAGGTTCAGGGTCACCGGAGAGCAGTAAGAAGCTGCTCCATCCAGCCTGTCTTCAGCTGCCGGCACAACCTTAGGGCCGGACGCTCAGCATAACACAAGGGTGTTTGACAACACACACATAAATTTCACATGGAGGTGAGGTTTTGGATTTTACTTTCATGAGAAAACATGCTCCACCTGACTAGACGAGTCTTGGCATCAAGAAACTGATGTCCACTTCAATCTAATAAGTAAAACTTCCTTTTCTCTAGGAAAAGGAGTTGAATTAAAGAGAACAGTCCAGAGGTGCAAGGACGTGTGGGCTGACTAAAGGCAAACATATAACACTCACTGTTTACACATCAGTTTTCAGTCGGTCAAGTAAATTATTTTGATAACTGTTTTTTTTTTTCTTTCAAAGAGTTTACTTTTTGCTATACACTGTATTTTTTGAAAGCCATTTACTGGGTTTACAACATCTACTATCTCAACTCAAAGGCAAATGTCACTTCATCTTCCACCCCTCTTGTAAGCATTAACTTAGTTTAAACAAAATAGATTAGATAACGGCAATTAATCTTTAAAAATTAAAAGTTTGCTTCAATTTAAAAAGATAGTATCTTTATTTTTCAGAGAGGCTAAGATTGTGGAGAGGGCAGGAGCGAGGAAACTTGAGAAAACAAATAGTATTAAAAGAATTACATTTTTTATCAAAGAAAATATTTCTTTGTCTGAGATACAGGAATTATGCCTCCCATGTAAGTGGTCTATTTGCTTGAAGCCTGAGAAATTTTGAATAATTCCATCAACTTTGTTGCATAATTCTTGGTAGGAATGATGGATTCATGGGAAGGCAGTGTTTTCCATAGACCTGTGTTAAACCCTAAAGTAAAACGTTACAGAAGAGAGATCAAAGATACCATTGTTAAAGAAAAAGTTGTAAAGATAGTTTGGTGTCTGCAGGCAGTTTGTTGAAGAAACACGGCCAAGGCTTCTGATACAGAGAAATCTGGGTCCAAGTCCTTGCTCTACAAATTCTGGGACTTTGGGCAGACTTTAACTAACTTACATGAAGCTGTGCTTCTGTTTCTGCCAAACAAAAGGTAACCATTTTTCCCAATTGAAAGGACTGTTGTGATGTGATTAAGTGAAGCACACAGTGAAGCTCCCGGCGCTGAACAGATACTGAATAAATGCCACACTGCTTCCTTTTATTAGCCAGGTGTTGCTTTATGTATAAAATTTCTCAACAAAACTACTGAGCCCAACGGTATCCCAGAGCCTTTTTATAGTAATTAGGCAATTTAAAGATACAGGTGAATTTTATGAGTAGGATAAGCGTCTGCCTGACAGTGATCTGGGAAAAACGGCAGTCGAGAACTCCGAAGGTCTAGGAGGGAAATTTTAGCAGGAAAAAAATATGATTTAAAAGTCAGTTGCTCAATAAATAGAAAGTCAGTAGTTCTGTTTATTGCATTCTTGACTTTAATATTCATGTATTTTAAGTATGCTGATTTGCAAACTGCACGCTAAATCACACCGTTATTTAAAGTTTTTTCCCCTTCCAAATTTCCATGAAAGCAATTTCCACTTTCCCAGCAGTGTACATCAGATGGAGAGATTTTTGAGGTCTTAAAAGCTTTGTACTACGTATTTGTTTGACCTATAAGGAGCATAATAAAGGAAAGTCATGTCTGTACTTAAATCATTAAGAGCAATTGACTGATCTGGGCATGTGACATTATCAGCAACCACATTTTAATTCAAATGCAGATATTCGAATTAGTGTACTGAACTGAATAAAGTAAGTCATTGTAGTTGGCGGGTCTCACTCACGGAGCCCAAGAATCGTATGCACCGGCCAAGTTTTAAATTCAAAGTTGGACAGAGCATTTCTAGGTGTAAGATACAAATTGCCAGCATACACACAGTGTCATGAAACTTAAACAGATTTCTCTCATTAAGGAAGATAACACTTATACCTGGAGGTAAAAACAGAATTTCAGCGAATACTAAACCGTCAACCATCTCAGTTGTAAAGGGCAGCTCTAATTACCCTGGAAAGGAGGCCGGAATGAGAAGGCCTGGCGGTAATTTTATTTTCTGCCCACACACTTCCATTTTAACAGTAAAAGACAACTTCCCAGGGTGACTTTCTGAGGGAAAGGGCTTTTTTAGTTCCCAAACCTAGTAAGTGGGAAATGAAAACCTCAAAATGCAGCCCTTTATAAAGGGCCTGTCCGTTCAGAGGAAGATGTGCATACCTTAGTGACTGCGAACATCGCGAAGCAACTCCGCTGACTAACGAGAAAGGCTCTTGTCACTCTGGGCAAATGTCTCTCTCTGTATTACAGACCTTTAGATATTTAAGAAAATCAAATGTGAACAAACCCTTGTTTGCACAGCAGATTATTACATCCGTCTGAAAACACGGCACCGTTAAATAAACCTTCTACTAGAATTAGGTTGCAGTTGATATAGGAAACCAATTAACTGTTCCATATTTAATATCCTGTGCCCTACACGAAAATTTCTAGAAATGTGGATTTTTTTAGTCAACAGAAACATAAAAGTTTTCATTTGAAAAGATTAAATCTTTAATAACCTGGAAAATTCAGTTAGCCAGAATGACTAATTTCCTGGACATTATAGTTTAGATTTCACTCCACTAGCTGGAAATCATTCACATACACAAATTCTACGGTTTGACAAAAAAGTCACTGGTCTGCCCAAACACGAACCAAATTCATGAGCAGTTTCCCTACCAACAGGTGGTACAGTGATGTGGAAAGTCCGGGGTTTGGCAGAGGAACACCTATGCTGGAATCTGATTCTGTGTTTGAGAGTGTGTCACCCTGTCACCTTGGGCAAGTCAAACAACTCTCCTGCCTCTCTTTTTGTTCAGTTTCCGCATCTGCCAGTGGAGAGGATAAGGATTGGTGGATAGGATAAAATAAAGGCTACAACACTGGAAAATTTCCTAAATTCACATAAGTAGTTTGCTTAGAAGTAATTTTTAAAAGCTAATTGAACATTCTTACCTAGAAGAGATCATAATTGCCCAAATTATTTGCAACTCCCCCCCTTGTTGGGGGAGATGTCCATTTCCTACCTCGCTGGCTGTGTGACTTGTCATGCCCAAGAAGATGTGAGCATGACAGAAGGTGTAGTCTGTGTGGGAGCAAAAGATTTAGAGCCATGTCCCTCCCCCATGTAACTCACATAACAGCAGTATAAAAAATAGGCCTTTGTTGTTGGAAGCTGTGTGACCTTGGGGCTATTTGTTACCACAGCATAACCTGACAAAGGCTTACTGACCATTGTAGTGAGGTCACTGCTTGGTGGCAGGCAGCTGTGGAGCACTGAACAAGGCATAGCCTTCAAGTTCAGCTGTCATCTGGCTGTGTGACCTGGGCCACTCACTGCCTAACCCCACATCTCCCATTGCTACAGCCAGGTGCAGTGGATGAGGGCGTGCACTCTACCACTCGAGCTGTGCAGAACTCTGCAGTTGTGGACAAGTTATTTAATATCTGTGTTTTGATTTCTTCACCTGCAACTTGGGAATAATAATAATATGTACCTCACAGGGCTATTCTGAAGTTTAAGGGAGTTAAGACATATAAGGTTTACTGAGGAGCACCTCACACATATGCTCAATACCTGTTCCTTATATTATTGCTGTATTATTGCTGTATCTATTACCTAAAGGTGTTAGGAAAAGTGCAGTTCAAACTAGAAAGTGCCATACAGGTAAATATGGTTATGATGAATATTCCTCATCTCATCTGCAACCCTTTAGAACAGTGTTTTGCAACCTTTTTGATCTCACAGCACACTGGAACCTATATAGTTAAACTTCCACATCACACTTAAATGATGTTGATCAAAAAAAGAGGAAAGAGAAGAATATACTTACTGTGCTTTGAACTTCTTTTGAAAATAATTTAATTAATAATCTTTAAAAATTTTTGAGGCACACCTAAGATCCTTTCACAGTATGGCAACTGAAAAATCACTGCTTTTTAAGTTATGAGGAACCCTATAAGAACCAGGATCTTTATTGGGGTCACTACTATATTGTAAGCCTGCAAACACAACCTGGGGCATAGGAGGCTATTAACCATTTGTTGAAAGAAGGAAGGAAAATTGTGGAATCCTTTCTGGTCCACTCAATGCAGATACCATGTTAACATTCTATTCTTACTGAGTCTCAGCCAGTTTCATAAATCAAAGCTTCTTACATGCAAGCTTTTTTCAGGTACTGGGTATATTTAACTATCTACTTAAATTATCCAACTTACTAGATCTATGTTAAATAAAAATACCACATGTCATCACTTTTCAGCAGAGATCAGAATAATTGGTGCTGCACATTAGAAGAATCACCTTAAATTAAAGAATGTACTGTAATAATGTCTTTGATCAATGTACAATGGAGTACTTGTCAACATTTTTTATACTCTGAATTATGAAACTGGTCCAAGAATTTCAATATTTTTCTTTGACATGAAGGCTAGGACTACTGATATACTTTTGTTTAAAAAAAAAAGTAACAGCATATTTTAAAAGTAAATTTTAATTGAAATATAATGAATAAAATAATGAATTTGATTAAAGGCCAAAAGGCAAAATATAAGTGATATATTTCAGATCAACTTTCAAAACCCCACATTTGAATGCCAAATTCTCTGAAAATCCCCTATAAGTTCAACAATATTTTCTATGTTATTACCAAACAGCTAAGGTGGTGTAGTGGTTTCTAAAATATATGAGAATTTGCATTAAGAGCTTGGAGTACCTAGAGGGTAACAATGCATTTGCTATAATTTGAGAAGTTATTTTTAAGACTGCCCACCAAAGTCAATTTTCTTCCTCCCAATAAATTAGAGTATTGAAAATAATTCTTTTTTCATATCAAAGAATTATAAAATCCTAGAATTGAGGGTGTTCTTAGAGGTCACCTGACCTACCACAGTTCAGGTGCTGTTATATTTTATTTATTCACTATTTCAGCAAAGTGCCAGGCACTGTGCTAGGGTGATAACATATAGATAAAACAGTCATTGGCCTTATAAATCTTAAAAGCTGTCCAGTTTTGCCTGACTACACTTTGTGGCTAGAAACAAACGGCCTTGGGAGGCTGCTTGGTCCATTCTTAGACAAGGCCAATGGCTACACTTCTCCCTCTACTTAGGGTTAGGGCTGTCTGAAAGTTATTCTGTGGAACTCCCGCCTAGATAGCTAGTGCCATAGATCACTTTCAAATACTCAGGCATTCGGCATGCCTCCCTTCCTGAAGTCCTCTCTTTTGAAGACAACAATGTCTAGTTCCAATTGCTATTTTCAAACACCTCACCATTCTGTGTTCATCTCCACGTCAATTTCTTTTCTCTTTTCTTTTTTGAGACAGAGTCTGGCTCTCTCACCAGGGCTGGAGTGCCATGACCTCAACTCAGCTCACAGCAACCTCAAACTGCTGAGCTTAAGCTATCCTCCTGCCTCAGCCTCCCAAGTACCTAGGACTACGTGCCCGCCATCATGCCCAGCTTTTTTTTTTTTTTTTTTTTTGTAGAGACAGAGTCTCACTTTATCGCCCTCGGTAGAGTGCCATGGCGTCACACAGCTCACAGCAACCTCCAACTCCTGGGCTTAGGTGATTCTCTTGCCTCAGCCTCCCAAGTAGCTGGGACTACAGGCGCCCACCACAACACCCGGCTATTTTTTGTTGCAGTTTGGCCGGGGCCGGGTTCGAACCCACCACCCTCAGTACATGGGGCCGGTGCCCTACTCACTGAGCCACAGGCGCCGCCCTACTTTTTTTATTTTTAGTAGAGACCGGGTTTTGCTTTACTCAGACTGGTTTCAAACTCCTGAGCTCAAGTGAGCCTCTTGCCTTAGCCTCCCAGAGTGCTGGGATTACAGGTGTGAGCCACATTGTCACATTGTAACATCCCGTGTCAAAAGGTTCTAGCAGAGACTATGGTCATCCCATTAATAAAGAGTCTAAGTAACATCTGGATGGCCACAGTTCAAAGCAAGGAATAAACTGGGCCACTACCACGCCTTCATTTAGGAGATATGACAGTGTTTGAGGGAAAGTACTGCATGCTGGAAAAATAATAAAAAATTAAAACAAAATTTACAACCTCAATAGAAATGTGTTGCTTACTGTTGGGACTACCTGCAAAGCAATATGTGACACAAATAACCACAAAGAAATGAAGATAAGATAAATGCCTTGCTCTTTGCTCCTTTCCTTTTCTGAATGACGCTGGAGGACTATATCACGGGAGAGAGAGCAAAGATGCGGGGTCTACTGTCTCAGGAGAATCTCGGCTGCTAGAAACAAGTGTGTCTGGTTACCTGAAACTGTACAGGGGAACAAAGGCCGCAGGTCAAGTAAACTCATCCAGTGATCACCGCCTGGGCCCAAAGAGAATAACTTCGGCATGCCACAGATCCTCAGTACTCCCACAGCAATCGGCCTCTGCTTATTAAACAAACAACAGCAGAGAGGAAGAGCCGATGGCTTTTTTTTTAATGGTTCTGAAGAGATATTTTGCTTCATTCCCCGAACACTTGCAAGCATCACATCATTTAAGGAGATTAAAGGCATTTGTTGATTACAGAATGGAGACGTTAAAATTTGGAAAAACAGGGTCTAGAAATTTAATATCATGAAGAAATGAGAGATGCTCATTAATTCAATTAGAACATAAATAACATCCGGCATAGTTAATAAAGTTCAATACGATTTGATTTGCAGGAAGATATGTTAACGCGAGAAATAAAGTGATACCTACAACCTCGTGGAGACCTGGGACGTTGTAAAGTTTTCCTACACGGGACTTATTAGGTTGAACAAAAATTGGTTTTCTCTCCACGAGGTCAAGCCACTGTAAGAACTGCACAAACCCACAACAGGCACCGTGGTCCTCGTGGCCCACTGCACAGAGGAGCTGGCGGCTTGAGGACCCCAGAAGAACATGTCTTCCTCCATTGCCTCTTCCCCTCAGTTTAGGAGCCAGGCCAATCGCCAGAGCTTACACATTTTACCATTTCAGAATGGGGAGCAAATATACCATTTGCTAAAGTGTAAATAAATGCATCTGAATGTAAAGGGCTGCGATTTGCACACTGCACAATTTCCAATAAAACGTGAGTGAACTCCCTCATTATGAATAACTGTTCATTGCTCCAACATCTACAGCTGTTTCAAATGATTCCACTGGTCAGGATAACAAAACTTTTTATAACTGAATCAACTCTGAGCTCAGGAGTTCCAGACCAGCCTGAGTAAGAGTGAGACCTTATTTCTACTGAAAATAGAAGAACTAGCCCGGTGTGGTGGCAGGTGCCTGTACTCCCAGCTACTCAGGACGCTGAGGCCGGAGGATCCCTTGAGCTCAGGAGTTTGAGACCAGCCTGAGTAAGAGCAAGACCCTGTCTCTCCTAAAAATAGAAAAACGCATAGTGGTGGGTGCCTGCAGTCCCAGCGACTTGGGAGGGTAGAGTGGGAGGATCACTTGAGTCCAAGAAACTGAGGTTGCTGTGAGCACTGATGAAGCCACGGCACTCTACCCAGGAACAGAGTGAGACTCTGTCTCCAAAACAAACAAACAAACAAAAAGTTTTATCAGAAATGCAGGAGAAAGCTGTTAGAAGAGAACAAAGTGTTGGACTGTAATTGATTCAAGGAATATTTATTGAGCTCCTACTGCGAGAGGAGCATTGGGAAGTCATTAGTAACCCAGAGAGGAGCCAACACCATCCACACAAAGATTCCAGCAATCCAGGGCATGAGATTTCAGTATAAGGATCAAGTCATCAAGGATGGGGACAGATAAAGGGAACCATGTGGAAAGAAAATCTTCAAACCAGCTGCCCAAAGCCTCAAGGATGCCAGGGGATGATATTGAGGTGGGTGGTGGCGACCAGGGGATGTGGCCTTCAGAGAGGGCGGTCAGTAGAGTAAGCATGTGACACGGAGGCCTTGAAAGTGCCATACTGCCCAGGGGGCACAGGGGCCCGATCTGTGGGGACAGAAAAGGGTCTGGTTTCAAAGGCATGTCAGATGGTAATGATGTAACAAACAGGCATACTGGTGAGCTTCTGCAATTGCATTCTGTAAACCCTCCACTCCCGGCTCTGTGATGGGCAGAAGGGTATCGTTCTGGGGGAGTGTCGCAAAGGAAGAAGACCCTGCTAGGCAGATCTTGCCTCTCCTGCTCTCACAAGCCCTCCAGGGGGGTGCTAGGCTCCGAGGGTAATCAGGCACCTGTCCAAAGTCTACAGGAGAGGACTTGAAGAAAGGCTGAGGCATGCTCGCTCTGAGCCCCGCACGCTGATGACACATGGTCCGCTTCTACCCTTTCATCTCTAATCCTGACACCACAGTTCCACAATTTATTCAGATTGGAGGGGCCTAAGAGGAGACTGGGATCAAAGTGAAGCAGAACAGGATTAATCCAGATAAGACAGAGGTTACGATCATAGCCCGGAGAAGGTATTTAAAGAATGTGGCGAGAGCGCTTCTGCGTTTCTCACACTAACCTGTCTCTCTCCTGCTTGCACAGCCCCTTCTGGCATCTCGGCTGACGGCCACGACAGGGCAAGCCCGACACAAGCTGGCCTATTATTTACAGCTCCCAAACGCTGAGTCAGTGACAGACGTCCCATGGAGGGACTGTCGCTTTGGGATTTTGGGGTGGCTGTGGCTGGCCAGGCTCTTAATAAAGAATGAGTTTAAGGCAAAGGACGATACCCTTCCTCTCCCCGCTACAGAAGTCTCCTCTCTGCAGTTACCAGCAAGGCAAGCTGTACTGCCCCACTGGGCTTTAGTTCCACCACTCTACAAGTGTTGGAATAGCACCGCTTTTTCTCCAACCACTGTAATTAATGTTTTGTGAAATTTCTTCCTGAACCTATCTCTCTGAGAAGTTTAATTTTAGAAAGCCAAATGTGTCAAGCAATCCATTATTAATTATGCTGTTTTTACTTTGAAAATAGCCAACTATTTATCAATTTTTGGTTTGTACTTGTAATTAGATAGATGCAATAATTTTTTTCCCCATTAAAGCCTTTTCATGATTATTTGGGACACCGTATTAACTGTAAACATAAATATCAGGTATTACTGCCCTTTCTTCTTACTTCATTTGAAGAGTCAGCAATGGTGCATTTTCCTCTCTAGTCTCTGTTTGGTTTGAAATCTTTTAGGTCTAATTTTCTAGACCCCTTTAAGGAGAAGATTCAATAAAATATATTTTTTTCTGTAAGATAAACTCAGCTATTGAGGAAACCACTTATTTGTATGGCAACATTGAAGTTTTTGCAGCACATTGAATGTTAAGACTGTAGTATCGTAATACGTTTTTCGGCAGTTTTTAGAAACTAACAAAATATATTTTACTCATAATGGAAAGAATTCAATAAATTGAACACTGAAAGGGCCAGTAGTTATAATACTGTACAGGATTATAATTGAGATTAAAAAAATAAAAAAACTATGTGTCTCAGAATATTCTCAGAGATTTTATTGTCATAGAAGGAGCATTTATCTAAAGAAAGAGCTGTTCAAAAATTATAACCTCAGTACTTCATCTCTGCCTCTCTGGTCTTTTGTTTGTTTCTGATACAGAAAGACTCAAGACATGAGCATGAGTCACTGCAGCAGGGGAGTGAACAAAAAGATGGTGACAAAAATTACTTGTTTGCATTTTTATAAAACTCGTAACAATTTTCACAATACTGTCATTGCCATTATCTAAAGTGACAATAGTTAAAAGTTACAAACGAAAAGATGAATTGAATTCAGTCCTCAGACATAGGCCTTTCTTATGCACCTGCAGTCACGGGAACATCCACTCACTTACTTGTTTGCTCAACATGACGAACTTACTGAAGGTTGACTGTGCGTCACTGTCCCGGCCGGGGCCTAAGAGATTCAGCAGAGAACCATGTCCCCACCTACCAAGCTGGTGAGGGGTACGGCTGAGCATGAGTGACACACAGGGGTCCCAGGGAGAGCTCAAGAAGCATAGCAGAGGGGCTGGTTAGGGGGGCAGGACTCTGAGCACAGCCCCCCAAAAGATAAGGATTCAGCTATGGGAAACTGGGGCAAAGTGTTCTGGTCAGAGGGAAGAGTGATTACAAAGGCCTTGCGGACGGCATGAGCTTTATTGGTTCTACTTCTTATAATTCTTCTGAGACTCAGTTGTTGGAAAATGTTGGGCAATTGCTTTGATACAGACTCCTAGAATGGCTGGGATAGGGCGAGGGAAGGTCTGGAGTTTATCGGATCTCAGATCTCCATTCTGAGGACAAAGCAGCTAAGAAATGAAGAAAAGAAAGGTTCTGTTTATAATTTGAAATCCTGTTTCTTCTTTTCACTCCCACATTCATTCACTTCTTCATTTTTACGTGGCCCCACCATATGTAAAACCACCTATGGCCTCGCTGTATGGAAAATGAAAGAAACCTCTATTTCAGCCACGATAACTAGTATTTCCAGACATATTTGTCATTTCTTAGTCTGAATGCCCCAGGCTGGACTTGAAAATGTTCCAAAATTCCTTCGGGATTCTGTTACAGGTTTGCCATCTCTTATCTGAATCCTAAAACCCAGAAAGCAAAAAGCTATGGAAACAGAATGAAGAAAATATATTCAGTGATAAAACCTAACCTGTACTGACTTATATATTCTTTCTTTATCTCCGTAAGTTTGAATATTCATGAGTTTTGAGGAAGAAATGTTAACACACTTAATTGCCAAGTGTGGCCCCAGACTTTGTCAACTGTGATAGCACAATTAGAGACAATACACTTACCATATTACTTTTCTAAAATAAAATAAAAAAACCAGAATTCCAAATGAGTTTTGGCTAAAGGATGCTACAAGAATCCACAGGGCTGAATACACGTACTGCATGCAAAATAAAGAAGGCTCGGCAGGCCCTATTGCCTCTTTATTTACCACCATTAGAATTACACCGCTTCAGCGTCCACACCTGTGACTATCGGGTACCAATTTAAACTTTTCTGGACTCTGATGTTTCACTCCATCAAAAAAAGCTTCTTACTTCCCATAGCAAAATGACCTTGCTGAAACATTTTTGCATATAAATTATTTAACATATAAACACTTTAAATATAAATTTTACATTAAATTATTTAAAGATTATACTGGGAAAAGCAAGCATGTATGATCCATTATAAAATCACGTGAAAAAGAAAAGAATGGTCTATGCGTGGCCATATCACAAAAGGGAATCAGGCATTTCACAGAGCTGAAGTAACTGTTTATTAGAATTAATGTCCATATTATGGAGAGGCAGATGGTCTATTTAACCAAACATATTATAGTTTGTCATTCCTTATCAACCGGGAGGACTCAGGAGTAACAAGAGTAACTGTGGCCAGATTTGCAGGAAGCTGTCTGCTAGGCAGCAATCCTCATACATGATATTCTAGAAGTATCAGCTTTAGAAACAACGATGTCTTATCTAGTGGAAAGCACAGCCAGTGTGAGCAGAAGGGCTGGTCAGCTGGGGCCGGCCTCTGAGCACAGCCCCCTAAAGATGATAAAGATTCAGCTGTGGGAAACTTGGGCAAAGTGTTAGGCTTAGGATAGTTATACAAAGCTTAGGAGAATTATACTTCACTCGTTTGGTATTTTTAAGCAACAGCTGCAAAAATCTTTGTAGTTACAGCAAAGTTTGTTCTTGGGGGAAAAGTATATGACACGTTGAAGCTTCTGGGTTAAAGGTTTGAGCTGGAGGTGAGTCTGCTTGTGCTCCTTCCTCTGCCGTACTTACGACAATCCCTCCCTCCCTCAGATTTATTAATACTGGGAGCCAAGGCAAATGCAAATTTGATCATGTCACTTGTCTGTCATCAAACCCTTCCATGCTCTTCTTTGGGACAACTTGGGACAAAGTTCCCCTAAACACTAAGCTCCGAGAGGACAGGAAAGGTTTTAGACTGCTTTGTTCCCTGCTCCAAACTAGCGTAGCGCTTGCACACACCAGGTGCTCAACCTTGACCCACATGGCCCACCGTGTGAATGAATGCCGGGCAGACAAGAGCTTGACCTCCCTCCCAGGGCCAGGGCATGCACGCCTCCCTGGGCTGTGTGTTCCGCACATTGGCCCGTGAGAGACGCCTTCTGTGGGGGTACACAGTACTTCCAGGGCAACCGCCCTCTCTCTGTGGGTTGCTGTTTGCCGTCTGCTATTCCTATCTCAGGTCTCAGAGCACATTGTCCTGTATCTGTGCACATAAGAATCGTCAGAAAATCTCTCAACTGCCAGTTAACACTGAAGATTTGGCTGAGCGAGGCGGTTCACGCCTATAATCCCAGAACTCTGGGAGGCCGAGGCAGGTAGAGCTCTTGAGCTCAGGAATTTGAGAACAGCCTGAGCATGAGTGAGACTCCATCTTTACCAAAAATAGAAAAACTACCTGGGTGTGGTGGTGGGCACCTGGAGTCCCAACTACTTGGGAGGAGGCTGAGGTAGGGGGATTGATCAATCCCAAGAGAGTTTGAGGTTGCTGTGAGCTGTGACGCAAAGGCAACAGATGAGAAACTGTCTCCAAAAAAACAGATTTGCAGGTTGCAGTCTTTCTGAAGAACCACTACCTACCTCAGACCAGGCCTAGCCACATACATTTTTAAGATGTTTGAGAGCACAGATGTAGAGGACATTTTTAACCTACTAGATTTTGTTCCTATAAACACCCATTTGCTTTCAATCTGGAACACTGCTCTGCCCCAGAGGCAGCGCAGAGCTGTAATCAGCACAGGTGTTTGGTGTGCCAAGTATGGTTCTTGTCCTCAAGGAGACTCAGAAAATGAGGGCCGCTGGATTCCAGTGAGGGCAAGGGATGGTGAGGGCCGGGCAGGGGTTACTAAGGAGAGTTTGGTGAAATGTTCTCCCTGCTTCTCTGCCCAGGGCACTGATGGACTTTGCTTTGCTCACAAAGACGCCGTGGCCTAGAATGCTCCCCCGTCCCGGGCCTGTGTCCTCTGCAGCCTTTTAGATGCAGCCCGGGGCCATCTTGTTTTCTCCAGGAGGACCTCTCTGGTCCTGTCTCCCTGCAAGTTAGTTTCCCCTGCTCACTTTCCACAACATCCCGTGTTATCCGAGTCCGCACACTCAGGATCCATCTTCCTGTCTCATACACCTTCTGGAGAAGTAGCACACAGTAGGTTTGTTGGTGGAAAGAATGAATAGAAATCCTTGCCGAATTCATTTCCCATGCAAATAACTGCTAGCAGTGAGATGTAGGCCAGGAAGCTGTGGTTAAGGAGAGGACTGTTCTCTGTAGGGCTGTCCCCTCCGATGACGGGGTCCCTCGCTGTGAGGGCAGACAGACCTTTGTGGACAGTGTGCCTGTATTCTCTCCTCTGAGACAGAGGCTGGACAGAAAGACTGAGTTGAAAAGGCCAAGAATTGTTAGTGCAGAAAGAACTCAGAGGACCTGTGGAGGTGACAGGCTTTCATACCAAACTGGAGGTTTCTGCATCTGTCACAGCCAGAAACCCCTAAGCCAGCTGTGCCCCTGTGGCTACTAAAGGGATCAATCACCCATGTCACACTCCCCTTGATGAAAGGGAAACACTGACAACAAAGTCAGAGGACTGGAAAGCTGGAGAAGCTGCAGCTTGTGTGGAGAATGACGTAACCAGGATAAAGCTGTCCCAGACAGCTGGAGTCAAAGCCTGTCCCCCAGTCTAAGAGAATCTCAGGGAGTTCCACCAGACAGTGACAGGTGACATCAGCAGTTTCTCCTGAAGTACAAGAGGATGGGATGGTTCCTCCTAAAGCGATTTGCTACATGTTCAACGGTAATAATTGATGGTATCTTGTCACCTAAGATGTTGTCCTTTGATAAAAGAATTTACCCAAACCCATCTCTGCAAGCTGGACGGACAGTACCGGAATCCCTGCTTAAAGATGAAGTGAGAAAGTGACCTACGCACGTGTCACACACACAGCTGCAGAATGAATGAAATGAGTGCTGGAGAAGGAATCCAAACTTTTGTGAATTTTAAATGGTTTCCAGAACGTCCTCTTTCATAAGCAGCATAAAATTTTGAGAGTATATCGTACTGCCAAAAAAGTATTCAATGCAGGCAGTCCACAACGTATGAACAGGTTGTATTTCGGAAATTTGCTTTCCGGGCATCCATGGAGGAATTTGGAACTCACGTTTCCCAACCGAAGTTGCAACATATGTGGCAGTCAGATTAACCCGCCCTGCGGGCAGAGTGTAGCTGGATGGGCAGGCCAGGTGCCTGGCATTGTGCAGGGCAGGCCACTGTGGGTGACATCCACCCAGGGTCCTCACACTTTCCCCACTGACAAACTGGTGGAGGCATCTGGGAATTTCCCTCCCTGCTGCTGGGGCCTTTTATTCCTGTTTTGCTAAGCAGGGAAGGGGGAATGGCTTGGACTGCAGGTAACTGGCAGCAGTTTATGGGTGCTGGTGACGCGTGTGGGTGGCCCGGGGGAAGTGCTGAGGCCGCCTTCCCCTGGAGACCCTGCACACGCACTTCTGAGACTGTAATGTCTACAGTAGTCCCCTTTTATCCATGGTTTCATTTTCCACGGTTTCAATAACCCGAGGTCAAACGTGGCCCAAAAATATTAACAGAGAAGTCTGTTTCCAAAGAATCGGATTCATGAGTAGCATGGCAGCATCTCACACTATCCTGTTCCCTCAGGCTCTGGACATGAAACAGCCTTTGGTCCAGAGTATCCACGTCATATAAGCCACTGCCTGTCACTGAGCAGGAAAACACACGGCGTGTAGGGTTCAGTGCCATCTGTGCTTCCGGCATCCACCGGGGCCTCGGGACGGACCCCTGGGATAGAGGGAGACCGCTTTGTCTAAGTCTTTAACGGCTGGACAATTGAACTTCCTAGGTGTACATGATAGATACACAATAGACATTTTGTTCAAATGCCAATAAATTTGGTCTGGGGCCGGGGGCAGCAAGTGTGGGGGGACTTCTTCCCTTTCTTCCTTAACTTTGTCCCGTCTGCCATGGAGGAGAAGACTCTTTCCAGGACCAACATTCTGTCCAGGCAAGAAACGAGAGCCATGGTCCTGAATAAAAGTGAAACTCTGAGCTCTTTCAGAGCTGGTGGGGAAATTATGCAGCCAGTGTCCTGAGTGGACATTTATATATAAGCTACCAACAATTAATTTTTCCAAAGACCTCAAAACAAGAGGTCTGTAGTATGGGGAATGGGAACACTGCATTGGGGGTATTTGAGTGTTTAATTGTCCTAGTGGGAAGTCTAGGCAAATGATTTTAAATGCACATACAAAAAAACGCAAAGCAGGTTGAACTCCGGCCATTGGAATTGAAGGGACTTTCCAGCGATTATTTTCTGCCCTGCAGATTCATCTCCCATCCAGGTCTCCAGCTAGGCTGGAAGAGGCGGCCAATTACTTGACAATTCTTTGGGAGTCTGCTGGTGTCCTGAACCCCCGAGCATCTGAGGCCTGGAATGTGGGTGACGTACGAGCGCATCAGCTGTTCCAGCAGCGCGGCCTGGAGAAAGAGCACAGTGCTGCCGCAACCCTCAGCTGCACACGACTGCTATTCTAGGAGAACAGCTGAGAGGGCCTCCCGGAGCGAGAGGTGGGAGCTCGCCTGCCCTGGGCATCACCCTTTGGCCAGAACCTCCCTCTGCTGCCTACCAGGCTTCTCTGTACACTTTTTAAGGTCAACAAGCAGCTGCCCATAAAACATACCCTGAGCACACGGACAAGAGCTACAGACTTCAGTGCACTCAAACAAACACCCGAAAGTTGGTCAGGCCCATATTTATTCTATATTTTTTAGAGAGAGGGTTTCTCTCTGTCACCCAAGCTGGGATACAGTGATGTGATCACAGCTCACAGCAGACTTGAACTCCTGGGCTCATGTGATCCTCCTCCCTCAATCTCCCGAGTAGCTGGGACTACAGGTGTCCCCCACCACATTGGGCTATAGTTAATAACAGACATAATTAAGAATGGTAGAAGAGATTGTGGGTCCAAAGATGACCACCCCATGTATTCCTCCCCCCCACCAAGGATTATCTCAGTTGATAATCAAAGACAATACGACTTGATGGCAGCTCCTATGACCAACACCTTTTGGTCCAGCAAGGACTTGATCAGAATGAATCAAGAACTCCCCTTGGGAATAGCCAGGAAGACTGACATTCAGTGATACTGAGAACAAAGAAGATGCAGGGTGGGACCTGAACTCAGAACATTTCTAGAATCTTCTGAGAAGAAAGACACTAAGAAAAACAGGAAGCAACAGCAAAGGCTCTTCTGACCCTGCACACAGCACCTTGTGGTGGTCAGCTTTCTCTTTCCTCCAGCATAGGCGGGCCAAGCCACTGAGTATCTGGGACCCTCAATCTGGTCCAGGGAAGACCCCTGTTGGACAGGGTAGTCGCTAGGCAGGACTCTGCACCCAATCCGCTGCTGGGGAAATTTGCCTCTTCGTGTAGTGCACGAACAGGAGGTAGAGGGGGAGGTATATGCAGTTTGAGAAGCCATGTTTAATATAGCTATTGTTTTCATAACACACACTGTGAAAATTAAAATACTCCAAACCACAGAAAATAAAGCTCAGGAACATTTCCCTGTCCAATGGGGATAAGCAGGATGGGAAATCCTCTGTTAAAGAAGGTAGTTCGCCCTTCTTTGCTGAGGATGGGTGCAGATGGGACCGTGAGCAGGAGGGCACCCAGCACACACCATCTTTCTTTCCCACACGCGCCAGCGCCGTGACAGCAGTAACTGTCTATTCCTCTCTCAAGCACCTGGAAAAGAGGTTGCAACCTAGTGCATGTTCCAGTGAAAATTTTCCCAATCAAGAGGTTCGTGAGGGTTCAGAAGGAACTCCAAGGAAGGTTGGAAGAAATGTCACCTCCTGTCCTTGGTTCATCTGCTGAGGAGCTGGAGGTAACAGACTGGATCAGAAGCATCATCACGAAGCTCTCTTCTGACTTAGAGCTGCCAGAATGCTTTGTGGGCCTGCATGGACACTTCTGTGCTCTATGGGACTTGCTTGGGCCTGGACTCATGCCCCTGAACAGCAGTGATTTAGGGATCAGGTGCACTGCATTCTTTATCCCAGTTTCTGGGAAGAATCCTTTTTTAGTAGCCCCAAGCAAGCAGGGGACGTGAAATTTCTCTGCCTGCTTATATCTAATTAACGTTCAGTGAGGCTCTGGCCATTTAAAATAGAGAAATAATGCATATTTATTCACACATGCTTTGAGATCTGTGGGTAAAAAATGCTATATTACTACCAACCACAATGAATGCATATACTTTAAATATAATTATCAATTACCAGCTACCACCTGTTGAGATAACTAACTACACCATCCTTCCAAATTTTAGAATTGGAAACATTCTTCAATGTTATACACACTATATTCAACCAACTCATTAAGGGAATTCTTTGTTACTCTTATTATGACTTATGTTATCAGCAAGAGAAATGGGAATTAAGCTATGTGAATTACTAAAACGCCTGAGGACCTGTCGTTAGGGTTTGATCTTCTTATAAAGTCATCTTTCGAAACTCTTTCAAGACACACTTAATGGTATATATACATATAAAGTCTAAGGCAATACTGCTGTCATTGTAAATACAAAATTTTGCCCTCTTGGCAAATCAAATATTAAATGGTTAAAATGCATACAAAGTGAGATGCATTTTTATAAATACAAAGCCCCTTGTGCAAATCAGTTCATAAACCATGCATAAATAGAAGGTATTATGTTACTCTTTCCCCACCCGGGACCCTAGATTGCAGCTAAAACCGTAAGACTCTGCTTATAGATGAGCAATTATTATGGGGTTTTTATTCTTCAAAAGCTATTAACATTTTTATAGCATACGCAAAGTTATTACAAACAACCTCTAAAATGTGAAGAACAATTTCCCCGAAACTCCTCCTAAGTCCGCGCCTCAACATAAGGCCCTGTATTTGTTTACTGAAAAGAGAAAAAAAAATAGTAAGTAAGTTAAAGCTGAAATAAAAATGCTGTTGGTGTGAAGTCCAGGAAGTTTTAATCAAACTGCATTGAGCTGTTCTACACAGCGCATTTTCTCAAGTGCAAAGAGGCGACATACAAAGCAAATATACTTCAGTACTTAAGTCATCTGATGCCATTATGAAGGCCGTCCTTACTCAGGGCAGTTAGTATCATCACCACCAGCCCCACCCGAGTGTAGCTTGGCAGGGACTTCTGGCACCATTATAGTAGGACCCCACAAAACTTCAACCAGCTAAACTACAAAGGATAAGAAAATGGTGTCTTCATGCCGGAGTCTACAAAAGCATTTTACATAGGCCTTTCTGCCATCATACAAAGAATTCATCATTTTACAGAATAAGGCAAAGATAGAAATCCCACCACAATGCTAGGAGTGAAAGATGAATTTCTGAAGTCAGCCCCTGTCCCTCAGCATTTGATAGCTCATCCTAAAAAATAACTGCGAGTATAAAAATACATTCTCCCAGCATCTGTAACAAATTTCCTTGACGCCATGTTGCCACGAAGTGCAGAGACACCTGATAACTAGATAATTTATCTATGTAAGACACCAATTAGTAGTGACAAGGCTGACTTCATTTCTCATGCTCCTCTTTGAACTGCAGGCCGCAGTGGGGAGTTTGAAGAGGCACCAGGAGAGAAATCAGTAGGGTGGGATGTCAAGGGAGGTGTCTATTCTTGAAGACTCAGTTGTCCAATCCCCAACTTGCTGCCTCTGAGTTCCAAATCGCAGAGCTGAGGTGGAGCTGTACATACGTTCATAAATTATATTGTACATATTTAGGGTATACAACATGATGTTCCGAGGCACATATAGATAGTGAAATGGTTACTATAGTGAAGCTAATTAACCTAGCCATCGTCTCACACAGTTATTCTTTCATCCTCCTTTTTGCGGCAAGAACAGCTACAATCTACTCATTTAGCCAAAATCCCGAATGCCAGGCACTGTGAGCTCTCGCCCTGGTGCTGTGCACCAGCTCTGCGGCTTGCTCCCCCGCTCCACCGGCTACTTTGGGTCCCTGGACTTACATCTCCCCACTGCCTGCTTCCTGCCGCAGCCCAGGTGACTGTTTTATTCTCTATCGCTGCACATTTTCTTTCTAAGATTCCACACAGGAGATCACGCAATAGCATCACGCCCTCTCTCATTTTATTTGCAGGAAAACACAGATGCAGGGCTGCAAGGTAAGGGGACTTGCTCAGAGCTGGCAGGCCCCTCTCTGCCCCTCCACCCACTGTCACGGAATACCGAGATATTCACCTCACCCTGTAGGCACTTTCCGCTAAAGAAAATTTCAAAAGCCTGAACCTCGGGGCTAACGTAATGAGAAAGAGGAGATTTAAAAGTGCTGGAGAAGGCATTTTTAGTTGGGACAGGAGTGGTTTGGAGGCATGACTGTTTTCTTCTTTGCCCCGAAGCCATGTAAAAAGGCATATTTTGAAATGACAATAAGATTAGGGGGGTGTCTGCACACACACATACAAAATCATCAGGCAGAACCCAGGCTTCTTAGTAGTCAGTTTCATGGCTTCTCACTCAGACCAAAGATGTGCTGGGAGTAGAACAGGAGAGAGCACAGACGCCCAGACTCAGGGGGATCTCGGCGCTCCCACTGTGCGGCTGTTCACCGCGAGCTCACAGGGACCTGGGTGCCTGGCAGTGAACCTCCAGGCTACCTGGACAATGCAGACCTCCACCTGGGGACTGGGCAAGAGCAGCTCTGAGAAGCCAGTGGGGAAACCAAAGAGGCCTGCATTAGGGCAGACAGCGCGCAGCCTCCACTCTTCCAGGGAGACCAAGCTCACCGGACGCCAAGTGTGAAAGAGTCAAGGAAGAGTTGCTAAGCCTCAGCTCCGTGGAAGGATGTGTCTACCACATGAACTGCCTTTAGCAATAACCAAATCTACAAATTCACAGAGACCGAGTCTGAAGGAAGAGAAGAGCAGCAGCAGGAGTCGGGACAGAAAGTGCGAGCTCAGACAGAAAGCCGCCTGCCTGGGATCCCAGCAAGCTGGGAGGCTGAGGCAGGGGGTCCCTGGAGCTCAGGAGTTAGAGGCCAGCCTGAGCAAGAGTGAAACCCCGTCGCTACTAAAATAGAACACCTAGCCGGGTGTGGGGGCAGACGCCTGTAGTCCCAGCCACTCGGGAGGCTGAAATAGGAGAATCACTTGAGCCCAAGAGTTTGAAGTTGCTGTGAGCTTTGATGCCATAGCACTCTAGGGTGACAGAGTGAGACTGTCTCCAAAAAAAAGCTTTAAAATGCCACATGAAGTAACTGCAGGAAGACCCTGGGCTGTGGTGCAACTGTAAGGACTTTGGAGAGGCACAGTACCCAGCCATTGCACACGACGATGCATGGGCCCAGGAGGAGTCTGTGCTCCACGGAAGCAGAAATGCTGGAGACTCTGCCTCTCCGTCCTTCAGGCACCGAGCGGAACGTGATGGTTTCCGAGATGCACAGCTGCATTTTATATAATGCAGTTACTTACACACATATGTGTGTATCTGGGTGTGTGCATGAGAGACTTCATTCCCGTCTACTTTAGTGTTATTTTAGTTTTTCTCGATTAATATCTTTATTCGTTATGAACCAAGTTAAAGAGGCCTATTCGGGCATTGTTGAAATAGAAACTCATCACAGCCCATTAGTCATCTTTCTTGCGCAGCTTTGGTGCCTAGATTGAGGCAATCAGGAATAAATAGATGCTTTGCCCTTGGACACATGTCTCCTTCAAGGGCTGGCTCTACGTACATTCATTTCCTCCTTAGAAAGTCTCCTTTTTTCTTTCTTTCCTTTAATGGGCTGCCACTTTTTCTACTTTTCCAATTTCCTTTCCTCTCTTGGCCTGGCTGTGGACTAGGACCCCCTCCCCATCTTGCCTGTCTTTGCTGTCTCAGGTTTTGTCATTTAAGAACTGGACTCTCCAACAAGGAAATGGATAGAATAACAAAACTCAGAAGTAAGGAAAAGTTATGAAGGTCCTGGCTGTATTACAATATACTCAGGGTAATTGTCTGTGCTCCGTATTTCCTGGTGGTTCCTTTCCCAGATGATATTTCAAGGCCTCTGCTAAATGGTGCCTCCTGTTGCTGGGCTGAGCTGCTTGGGGCTGCGACGATGGATTAAAATGTTGCCACCGCAGCTAGATGAGATCAAATTCTGAGCCCTAGGAGATCCTGGTTGTAACTCTTACTCCAGGAATGACCCCCACCTTGTCAGACTCCTGGCATCTTAGACAACACAGCCATTTTCTTCCCTGACCACGGAACCTTTTCCTTTAGGTTTTCCCTTAGAAAAAGGAAGCTTCTTCCTTAGAAACAGCTCTCCCTGACTTTGGAGACACCTCCTGTCTCCTTGGGTGGCCCTTTGGAATTTTATGATTACCCACCGTCTCTCATTATGGAAGGAAGCTTAAGACCCCATCCCCAAACCCTGCTGGCCTCAGAGAACTTCAAGACTCTCCCCTGGGCTCAGATCACCTGGTGTCACCCTTCAGCGCTCTGTCCCTCCCCTTATTTGCCTCTCCAGGGGCCCAGCTGGCGACAGGGGTGGGAAGGGTAGGGGGGGTCCTAACTATCTCTGGGTATCACAAAACTAACCTTTGAGAAGTCCAGGTTCTATCTCTCAGGGAAGGCTGTGGTTCTCAGCGAGAACTATAAACCACTTAATTTGAAACTGAGACCCCACCTTGGCTCCCTGCCTCCACCCAACATCCCAGCACCCAGAGACAGGGCTCCACGTCATCACTCCAGTCCACTGACTCTGTCCATGTTTAGAGGCACCTACCTCCGTGACGAATTCCCCTGAGATCTCTTCTCAGGGACTGCTGCAAAACTGTCCTGAGATGGAAAACAAAAATGATCGCTGCCAGGTGCCCAGTATGCAAACATGTCATACCAGGCATTGGGCCGAATGCTTTTCCTTTAATGGGAAAAGAGTTTGTTTCATCTTATCCACAAAGCAAACCTGTAAGATGGATATTTTCTACCTCACCTTCAGGTGAAGGAATTCATGAGTAGGAGTGAAATAACTTGTCCCTGGTCTCGAAAATAGTTAAGGATGCCTAATTCCAAAGCCCCAGGGCTCATTTACTTAACCTGTGTGTTCCACTGCCTTACTGCAGAAAAAACAAGCCCAGCGTGACCTGGGTTATTATGGGCTGTGCATCTATCTCCCAACAATCCTCTCCCTGCCCCACCTGGAGCAGCGAGTGGGGTGTTTTAATGTCCAACTTTACAATACAAAAATAATTTAAATATATATTGAATAAAAATAATTTTGATATTGAAAAATATTTCTGTAAACTGCGATGTACACAACTTCCGCCTCAGAAAGCAGAGGACTATTTCACCAGGAAAACTACCTTTAACAGAGTCTGCGAGGCTACAAGGTACAGCAACTATTACATAGCTTGTGCCAGGAAAAGAATTTCCTCCCATTTGGGAATTCCAGCCAAAAACATAGGGCCTGGATACTCTCTGCAGTAAAACTAGCAAAGCCAGGACTTCTTTTTCCATACGCTGTCTAACTCTGCCACTTTTATTCATATTCAGGAGTATATTCGGTAAGAAAAAGAACGGACACACCAATTAAAGGACCACATGTGCCTACCAGAAATACAAACTGTGAGACGTGGTTGCCTTGTGTTTCAATTAAAATATTAAAGAAATGAATCCAAAAGATACTTAAAACCTTTTAGGACGCAGCCCCTTTCATGCCTTGGTAATATATACTGTGGAGTACATAAACTAAGGCAGGCTATAATCATTTTTCAGACATTCTCTCAAGTTTTGGATTCTAGAAGAGAATAATCTTGGAAAAATACTGGAAGGACATTTTAACCATCTTTCTTCCATTGCCTCCAGTCAAATAGTCACAACAGATCACTTTAATTAGGCTGGAACTATCTGCTGGACATTGCACTGCTTATATTAAGACACGGAGGGCAACCCGTGAGCTGCCAAGCGGTCGACAGAAGCACTAATCATTTTCCAGTCATGTCCATTCCTTTTTTTTTTTTTTTACCCAATCCGTCTCCATTTGTGGTAGTGTTCTGTGATTACACTCACCACTCCAACTCACACGCTCACTATCAGGAAACCACCTAGTGCAGAGGGCAATTACAAAGATTTATTCAATGGCACTTAATGTCCCCCAGCCTCCGTTTGCTCATTTACATGAGAGAGATAATCCTTGCTCTCTTCTTCAGAGGGCTTTCTGAGGAGCAAATGAGGTCACGTCCCCTGTGTTAAAAGCAAGTTATAAACTGTGAGGTGTGAGCACGTAACAAAACATATACATTTGTGATTGTCATTGTCATCATCAACAGATTTCACTGCTATTTTCTAATTTGAGGACAGGCTAAGTGGCATCTGTCACCTCTAGCAAATGCTACAACTTCCAAATGAAGAAAATGTCATTAAAAGGGCTACCAAAGTTTTAAATCTCGAATATTTTTGTTATATTTTAAAGCTAGTAATATTTTGTATCTACATTTCCTTTCTTATGCTATTCTTCTCTTGCTCAAAGCAATTTTGAGAAAAAAATACAAGATTCTCCACAGCAGACAAGAAAGGAGTGGGTAATATGCTAGCAGGAAAAAGGATATTAACAGCAATTAACTTGTGTTCACCAAAACTGTGAAGGTAAGGAAGGTACTATACTCTTTCCATCACATTCTTCCTTCCCTTCTCCTTTTTCTTTCTCATCTCTTTTTCTGTCTTTATTTCTCCTCTCTTATTCTTCTCTCTCTCTCCTTCTCTCCCCCTCCCTCCCTCTCTCTTTTCTTACTGGCAAGGATCTGAATGCATGGAAACTGCTCAGATAGTCAAAACCTGCTTCCTATCTATGGAGACCAAACCCAACCTGTTACTGATAAACCAGTGGGGTGAGATCCAGAAGATAAACAATGCTTGGCTCTCTCCAAAGGATGGCTGGGGCTGGAGGACTCCCACGAGTGGGCTTGTGTCGTTGGGGGCTAGCTGGGCCCACAGTAGCAGGCCCCTAAACTATGGCACGTAGCAACCCCAAATTTATGTTTCATTTTAGGAACATTCTCCATGGCAGACACAGATGTGAAAGGTCTTTCTCTCATCCCTCCACAAGTTAAATGTAGTAATAATAAAAGTAAATAGCTACAAGTTAGACAGAAAAAGGGAAAAACTTAGAGGGAAGAGCGTTCTTAATAGATATAACATACTATCTGCCCCTGAAAATGAAAGTTAATGATGACGTGTGATTCCTATTTTCTCTTTAGAGGAAACAAAACCACTTTGCAAAGATGAAATACTAACCAAGGCACCATGCTATTCTCCTTTATTCTGTGTTTATGATGTGTATTAACACATTCCCCACCTACATTTTCTCAAATATAAGACTGGGAAAAGGAAATACAAACCAATAAGCAAAATGCACACCGCCACACACGCAGAGTCGCTGACCAATCCCCTTCCTGCGAGTTTGGTTGTGGGTTTGGAAAGTGGGGAGGAAGGAGTTAAGAGAGATTTGTTGATAGCATATGTGCAGATAATTTTCTACATTTCAATGAGTTTTAAAGACCTCCATGCTTCACTGACGATTGTTAAAAACATAGTGAATTGGTTATGACAACCTGTGGGTTGGTTTACACCACAGTCTAAAAATTGGGAAATTCAGTTTAGAAATTTGATCAATATTCATGCCATCTCACATCATAATTCAATTGGCAAAAATGCAGTAGAAACCCCCCAGGGCAATCCTGAAGAACAACTTTCATTCCGGTGGTTAAACATGTGTAAACCTCCTGCTCAGAATCACTGATGGGGGTTGATGGAAGCCTTGAACTTTAACAAGAACTTTCAGGTGATCTGATTGAGGGGTAACTGTGATAGAACAGAAATGATCAAATTAAGATGAATATGCCAAGGCAAAAACTCAAGACACTTTTTTTTTTAACTCTCCACAAGACCTCTCCCCCCAAAGCATAAAGAACTGTCAAAATAGGATCTTGCTTAAAATGCGAAAGGTATTTTCAAAGAGAAGATGACATTTGCATACAATATGTGCTGAAGACTGATGATCAGCCGAAAATGTCTCACTGGTAGATGGAGTCTATATGACATCAAATGCCAGGATTTTTATTTTTAAAAGGATTTTAAATTTTAGATCGAAGTTTTAGACTGATGCTGTCCTCTAATTAACTCAATCATTCAAAGATCAGCAGTTACCTGAATTTTGAACCTATATATGAATCACAATCCCCCCAAATGGATGGAGAATATAATGGAAGGCAGCTGTACATATATTAGTTAATTATACAAGACCACATTCAAAAGATGGAAACTAATATAGTTTCCAGCGTTAAGCTGCCAGCAGCATCATGATTTTAGCTCTGGTATTTTTATTCTAAAATCGTCTCCCATGTGGTCCACCACCGGATTTTGGGTTGTGGCCACTTTTTACTATGTATCAATCCCTAGATTATCCCCTCATTTAGGGACAGCAACACAGTTCTCTAAGGTTCAATTTCTATAAAGGTTCCAGTCTTTACAAAATAAATGTCACAGCAAATCCTTAAAAAGACCAAATATTCATTTTCCAGTACTATTCATCGGATTCTCTGAGCTTAAAGTGGCTAACGTGTAGCATGGACCCTCTGAAGAACAAAGTGCTTGTTTACCACACATAACAAACGCACAGAGTCTTTTTTTATTATTATATTGATAAAATCAGCACAAATGAAATCAAGAACTGCTTTAAAATGTTAACATTTTTCTTCAGCAGTGTAACTGGATTTGCGGTAAGGCGCTTAAGCAGACACACACACACACACACACACACACACACACACAACCAGTCACGGCTTTCATAGAGAATGCTAAGTAACTTGACATACATAAATTTTCATTATTATTATTTTTTTTTTTAGTTTTTGGCCGGGGATGGGTTTGAACCCCCCTACTCCTTTGAGCCACAGGCATCGCCCCACAAATCTTCATTATTTTTGATTAAGTGAAAGGGTAAAAAACTCTGCTAAAAGACATGCAGATAGACAGGTTCAAGCACTCTTGGGAGCACCATCTTTTTGATGGATAAAATCCACCAACCTAGTTTTTCCTCATCAACAAAGAGAGGTCTTTCTTTGTCTCTTATGCTGGGGCTTAAAACTGACTCTACAACTATCAACTTACAGTTTATAAACTTCAACACTTATAACATCATAATAATGATAATAATAAATGTCTCACGAAGAAAAGTATTCTTTATACGATGACCTGCATATAGCTCCTGATTATTGTTTTCTATTGCAAAGGATTCGTTACAAGTTCCTGAAGGGCAACTGAAACAGGGAGAACCCACCGTCTTGGTAACCATGTTCAGGTACACTGTACATTTGCTAGCTCTTAGGCGATTATAAAATACCACGTCACGTGATCATAGAGACTCCTATTTCTACCTAACCGCTGGATTTGTAAGTAAATAATTCTCCCTGTAAAATGATCTCTGGGGCAGTTTCTTATCAGTCCATGGTGACACTGGCCCCAGCAAGCTGCTCCCATGTCGGGACACTGCTTGGAATGACCGGACACTGAGTGGTGTCCCAGAGATGGCAGGACAACAAGGAGGGTGAGGGACACATTCAGTTGTCAGGAGAGTAAGACCAGAGCCTTCTCTACTGGAGCAAGCAGACTTTTTACAATGCAGGGCACCAGAACGGAAGGTGTGCTTCAGCCCAAAGGACGCGTATCCTGAGTTCTTCTTTTCACTCAATAGGACCACATTTAAAGTCAATCTGTGCAAAAGGTTCTCCAGGAAATTGAAAAACACAATACACAGAGACATATGAAACATTCAGCCTAATCTTGATGAATAATATTAAACAAAAAAAAAAGATTTTCTAAGACAGAGGTATTCATTCCTCCCTCTTAGGAAACTGAGCATACTTTACCATTAAACTAACTGGCAGTGAAACCTGATAAATGTCAGTTTGCATGAGTTAGCAATATAAACCGAAACAATCATTTTGAACCTTCACTTGGATAGTTTAAAATTGGATTTTAAAGAAGCTCATGGGCTGGCTATGGTGGCTCTCACCTGTAATCCCAGCACTCTGGGAGGCTGAGGTGGGAGGATCCCTTGAGCTCAGTCAGGAGTTTGAGACCAGCCTGAGCAAGAGTGAGCCCCCATCTCTACTAAAAATAGAAAAACTAGTGGGATGTTGTGGTGTGATCCTGTATTCCCAGCTACTCAGGAGGCTGAGGCACGAGGATCACTTGAGGTCAAGAGTTTGAGGTTGCTGTGAGCTATGATACCACTGCACTCTACCCAGGGTGGATATAGGGAGGCTCTGCTTCAAAAAAAAAAGAAGAAGAAGAAATTCAGGCAGCTAAAGCACCAGAACATTTCCTGCCATGTAGAAAGTGCCAAATAAATGTTAACTGTTACTTAAGGTTTTCTTTACTGTTATCATGATGGCTGTCTTACTCAAGTCCTTTAATTATGGCTGAACTTTCAGGACATTACACTAGGACCCCTCCCTACATGGACCCCCTCCCTACACTGACCACCTCCTTTAGTTGACCTGATTTTCACAGACTGGACATGCACCACGTCTCAGCACAGAGGCCCAGTTCCTTATGGTCCTTTCCGTGTGTTGACCAGCTTGCTACAGTTCCTTGGGGGGCAACTTAATCCCCACTCGCATGATTTCCATATTTAATTAAAATCTTCCTTTTTCTTAAGGAGAACACCTTTACCTTCATGGAACTTTAATACCTGTAACATTACTACTCAGTTTTTTTCTGCCTCAAAAAATAAAGATATAAAAGAATAATAAAAGATATAAAGATATATAGAATAATTTCAAGGGGGGGTGCCTGTGGCTCAAAGGAGTAAGGCACCGGCCCCATGTGCTGGAGGTGGCAGGTTCAAACCCAGCCCCGGCCAAAAAAATGAAAAAAAAAAAAGAATAATTTCAAAGGGAAATCCCAAATAATATGGTGATATCACACATAAGTTAAAAGCATAAAAATCAGGCCAGACTGCTCAGTTCTACCAAGTATTGGCTTTATAGCCTTGGACAATTTATTTAATATCTTCAAGCCTCAGATTCTTCATCTGTTAAATGGGTATGATAAAGTTACCCATCTCACAAAAGTGTTACGAGGATTAAAAGAGTTATACCCATAAAGTGTCTAGACCAAGAACCTGGCACGCAGTCAGGACTCACAGAAGGGTACTCACTGTCATCAAAGGGGTACTAGTTAGGCAAGCGCTCATTGGATATTTTTCTTTAAAAAAGCTCAGACACATGCCATAATCATATTTTATACAACCATCAGGTACTTCAACCTCACACAAGAAGTTCCACACAGACCATTCATTATTTTTTCTGCCATGGTACTATTCTGATAACCACTTTGCAGAAAAGTTATGAATATAAATGATGGTGAAATAAAAAAGAAGTACTTATACATTGACTATAGTGTTCACACCAGAAATAGTCTGAATCAGAACCATTTTCTGTTCTTTTCTCTTTTCTTTTATTTATTTATTTTATTTTATTTATTTATTTATTTATTTTTGAGACAGAGTCTCACTTTGTCACCCTCAGTAGAGTACTGTGGAACCATAGCTCACAGAAACCTCAAACTCCTCGGCTCAAACAATCCTCTTGCCTCAGCCTCCCAAGTAGCTGGGACTACCGGTGCCTGCCACCATATCTGGCTATTCTTTTTTAGGAGATGGAGTCTTGCTGTTGCTCAGGGCGGTCTCGAACACTTGAGCTCAGGCAATTCACCCTTCTCAGCCCCCCAGAGTACTGGATTACAGACATGAGTCACTGCACCTGGCCTGATCAGAGCCATTTTCATTCTGTTAACACTTTGGTTACAAAGAGGGCTGACTGGAGTGCTTTAATAGAATACCAGTCTGCTGGTTCGGCACCTGTGGCTCAATGGGCTAAGGCGCCAGCCACGTACACCTGAGCTGGCAGGTTCGAATCCAACCTGGGCCCGCCAAACAATAATGACGGCTACAACCAAAAAATGGCCGGGTGTTGTGGCAGGCGCCTGTAGACCCAGCTATTTGGGAGGCCGAGGCAAGAGACTCGCTTGAGCCCAGGAATTGGAGGTTGATGTGAGCTGTGAAGCCACGGCACTCTGTCCAGGGTGACAGCTTGAGGCTCTGTCTCAAAAAAAAAAAAAAAAAAGAATACCAGTCTGCCACTGTTCTAGAAAAGATCTGGATCATTTATAGGACTTAAAGTATGTCAGCACTGTCCAAACACAGTGGAAAATGCTAGCAAGTAAGCGAGGCATCCTCCTCACTCATTCAGTTCAACGTTTATTGAACACCAACCACGTGCCAAGCACAATGCTAGGAGCTAGGAATTCAGTGGTGAGGAAGGAAGATACAGGTGTAATCTCGGCAGACTTCTAGTAAATAATGTCTAAAACATAGCGACATCCTACCTACGATGCACACCCCTCAAGTTACAAAGCGTATGGAGCTGTGTCTGCCTTTGTTTTTCCTCCCCGGCAGCACTGGTGACAGAGGTGGAGCTACCAACTTGACAGGTAAATGACAAAGTATCAGATTCCAGCTGACACCAAGATGACTTACGCTTCTCAGGACTAGCCACCGGGCAGGGTAAGGCATCAGACCATGGAGTTCTGGCCTGAGGCAGCGGAAGTGCGAGGGTAGCTGGGCAGAACCATGTGGGGGTCCCGGCAAGCTGACATTGCACCACACTACCTTGATGGCAACTGCGCGCTCACCTGGAACCTCGAGGTGTCTTTTAGGCATGTGTAGTAGTCTGAACCCAAAAGAAACCACCAGGAGATTTGACACGAAGAGTATTTCCACCTCCTTTGTGGATACAGTCTGACCTAGCTGGAGACCACACATCTGAGGCCGATGTGCTGGCCATCATTTCTATTTAGTAAATACAAGGACAGATATGTGGGTCACTATTAAAGTTTTGAGAAAGATGGTGTTCTGTTCCATTTTTCACTTCCAAGAAACAAAGTTGACAGCATCCGTTCTGACTCCCCTGTGCAAGTTTCAACTTGCTCGGCCTATCGGTGTTGCTGGAAGGGCTTCATTTGTTTCCATCTGTATAGATTTTACATTTTTAGATTTGTGTGTATCTCAAAACTTTTGCAGTGACCCAGGTATATAGCTGAATTTCCATTTCCACTGATGTGTAATGACCGACCATGTGTGGATTATTCCCTGGCCTTTGGAGAAATGAACAAGGAAAAAAAGGGATGTTCAGCAGAGAACAGGAAATTCTCCATAAACTTTGAGACCCACACTGGTGGGGCAGTGTCCTTTTCACCTGCTCTGATTTTCCTTCCCTCAAAATCAGGTCTTCATTTCCAATTGTTTTATCACCTCCAAAGGTGAGTTTTAAGAGGGGAGTCTTGAAGTCAGGAGAGCCCTCTCCGTACAAAAGTATCTAGAGATCAAAGGAATTTGAAACCTCACTGTGAGGCAGAAGAGAAAATAAGTGAAATAATATCATTTGCAGTCCAAGATTATTCTGTCGACAAGAGCAAGGTATGAATAAAACGACCAGTCTGTAATCAACAGTGTGCACTCGGGGAAAGGCCTGCGGCCATCTGTGTGTCGGGCCTGTGGGAACTACAGATTCTCCATTACCCGTGCTCTATCCTACAGTCTGCAGACAATTAGTTCAAACTCGCCATTCCATACGGCTTCTCTAAGGAAAAGCCCACATGTAAAGATTTCCTAACACATCTTGATCGGCTTTAGGAAACTGGGCAAATCTTTCTTTTCTTAAGGAAAAAAATCATGTGGGTTGAAAAACACCACCCTTTTTAAAGCAAAACAATAACATACCCTGGACTTAACACAACGCTCCTATCAGGCCTCAGCTGCATATTTTTTTTAAAACTAGTCAGAGTGAAGTGGTAATTTCATGAAGATAGAGCTCGCCACGATTCAACTCTAACTGCCTCATTTTGGAGGCATCGTATTTTCTTTTTTCATTAATAAAGATGGAGTCGGTCACTTGCACAACACTTTTCCCTTAATGACATTTGTTCTAAGGCATCAACTAGACTGGGGTCCTTGTCCATTACTAAAGCTCTTGAAAATACCATTTACAGCCCAGTGACAGCACTGGCTCTCCGCACTTCATTTGCACTCTAGTTTAGAGCCACTTCTCCAGAAGTTTCTAAGGTGTTCTTTTACTGTAGAGTTTCACGCTTGTCATCGCGGTAAGTGATTATGGCCTTGCAGACACTTTCTTCGCCTCTAACTAGAATTTCATTTGTGTGCCATGATTTAGTTAAGGGGGAGGGGACTGAGGTAGTGGCAAATTATCGTATGTGGATAAGTTAGGAGAATCGACAACGCATTGTTCCATACTGATAACATTTATAACCCTCATCTACTCTAACAACACAGAGGAATAAATTTAATTTATAATAAAAATCCAAAACCAAAAGCTACCACTCAGACATAAGCATTATGTTAATAATAATAATGTAATATTACTGTCAAAATTTAAGTTCTGCATTTACATCATGTCTGACAACTACTATAAATTTTTTGATAGGGAAAAATTTAGAGAGAACATTTATCCAGACTTCATGAAGGATGTTTTTAAAAATTTAAGTTCCTGAATGCAGGTTAACTGTGGACATCCAAAAAGACAGTAGTAAATACATGTTTCTGATCAATAATGAAAAATAATAAGTCTTCTTTTTTTTGCAGTTTTTGGCCAGGGCAGGTCCGGAACCCACCACCTCCGGCATATGGGGCCAGCGCCCCACTCTTTTGAGCCACAGGTGCCGCCCAATAAATCTTCGTATTTTAAGCTATAAAGTCCATTCAACTTTTCAAATTTTCCAAGGATACAGCTCAATTACAATTCACGTCTCAAGCCAACAAAACGTATTGGTCATGTTGCAGTTAAATTTCTCTTGCTTTCTTGAATGTCTCAAGGTAAGCCACATATTTAAGGATAGGAAAAACTAGAACTATATTTTATTTCCAATATGTGATGTGTTAATGCTTCCCTAATACATCCAGATTTTTATGTGGATTTAAACCCTAGTCACCCAAACTGCACATATCTCTTCCTCTCATTTAAGGAAGGCTGCATTTCTTTTCTCTAAACAATGACCAAAAAATATAGACTAATTTTTCAATTCTATTATCATAGAGGGATTGGTTTGTTGCTTAGAATTTGGGGCATACAAATAGAGCTTCAGAAGCAGTGTTTCCATTACTGAGATGACATTAAATATGCCTTCATCTGCGTCGTACAGTATCAGTGAGTAGCTCTCTCTAATGAGACATTCACCAGCCGCTCTCAAAGGCAATAAATCACCGTTGTACTGAGTTGAATCGAGATAATAATTAAGAACAGACAAAAATACAATTCCAAACAACCATGTTTGCTATGAATTATGGAAAGGCTATCTTAATTTCTCTACACCTTTTGGGGTATAATGGCTTTGTTCTGAAGATAAAAATAATTGTAAGCAACTCTTCAACAGAATAATTATGAAAAAGTATAACTAAATCGCTACACACTGTAGTAGTGGGTGGTATAGTAATTCACATAATTTCTTTCCAATATTGCTTTTTATCCCATGTTTAATCACTTACATATAACATCTGAACTGACTCATAGGTTATATGATATTCTGAAATATGCTGCAACTGTAAGACTAAATGCACTCCGCTTTATTCAATTACTTAGTAAGTTCTTAGAAGTCCTTTAGAAGCTTAACAGAATATCCACTTATACCAGGACTGCCAATTACAGGGAAGATCTGGTTTTCCAGAAGTAAGAAACAGTCTTCCACCTAAACTTACAGGCAAGTGCTTTTAACTGCTCATCAACATGCAACTCCTCTGGTAGAATGCTAGAGCGCTTAAAATCTGGAACGTCAAGCAAATACAAGGAATAAATAGGCTGGTCAGGGTGCTGTTGTTCATGACGCGGTCTCAACATCAGCCTTAAGTCCTTTTATTCTTTGAGTAAAGAAAACAAATTGTCTCCTGTTGTCCACATGGCATTATACCGTTTCAGCATTTTTTGTCACCAAAGGCGGCAACAGTGGACGTCCACTGGGGACTAGAGATCTTTTGCACCACTAGTTCTATCTTTGGGAAGTCAGAATTGATTTTCTTCCACTTGTCACAGTAAAATCTCAACTCTGTCCTTTCTGCTACATTCCCAAGGAGTTCAGTGGTATCAGGATCAAAGGATTAGGAAGGCCCAGCTTTAAGGCAAGCAGCAACAACAGGAGAAACTTTGTGGAACCGGCTCTGAGCATTTCACATTTCACATTTCACGTAAGCGATCTATTTCAGCTTCAAAGGAAGCACGGGCTAGGAGGGTGAACAACATGTAAAGTGCTCACTCGACATAAGTTTTTTTTTTTTAAGTAGCTGAGATAAAGAGAGCATCCAATGGCTGACCTTTTATTATTAGTCACAGCCGGAGCACATGAGAGACTTCAGTAGAGTGGCCAACAGGCTCTGGGCGTGTTCTTAGCTGTTGGTGCAATATTTGCAGCTGCCACACTCTCCTTCAAGTTGCTTGTTCCACTCTGCCTGATGCTGTGGGTATCTGATTTCTATCTCTGGAAACAGGGTGGCAGGGCTGGACTCTGAGTGCTCGGGGGAGCCAGCCTCAACCCACCGTCAGTCTCAGACTCACTTGAAAAACGTATAGACCTTGTATGCATTGTATAAAAAGATAAGGGCATTCCTACGCATTTACTGGGCCCTTGTCATGTCCAAAACCGTAATGAGAATTTAAAAATAAATCCCATTTATTCCACAGCGGTTAAGAAATATGCATGAAGTCTGGCGAACGTCTCATTTTAATTTAATAAATGATATTAATTTAAGAAACATGTAGTGGAGCTGCCATTTGTTGACGTGTGTTGGGGTCTATGCTATGTGATTTGCACACAATAACACATTAATCCCCGCAAAAAAACTTGCAGTTACGTGTTCTATCTCCCATTTACAGATGAATAGACTCAGTCCCCCCCTCCCCCGCAAGGACTAAGAAACACATGTAAAGCTACATGGTAAGTAAAAGATCAGTTTTCAAAGAATGAAAGCCAAAAACAACTCAATGTCTTTAAGATAAGATACATTTTCTTTGGCAAATCAGAAAGTAAGTTTAGTAGCATAAAATGCAATGTTGTTAGCATTGCAAAAAGATCAATTTTAGTATACTTGATTCTGGATCTTTAAAAAAATTAGAAAGTGATTCACTTGATAAGGATTTTTTATAGATGGCAATAGATTTGATTTGTGAATCATCTACCAAGTCTTAAGTGGTTAACATTCAGGCTTATTTTCATGTACACATCAAATTTCTTTTCAAATTCAGTCTCAGACTATAGCCTATTTTCAGACTTATTTCTGTATATAATTAAGCAATTTTCAAATAGAAAAGGGAGCCACTGCATAAATATAAGACATACTGTGGTGGTTAATATTTAATTGTGGCATAATTAATCATAGAAACTCATCTGAATCTAATTTATTAGTTTTTCCCCAAAAACATCATCTTTGATTTCTACCAGAAAACAAAAAAGACAAAAGTATAAAAAAACAATGAATGTATTGTGTTTATTCTTCTTGTAAACAACAGCTATATCTTTCTGCTCATGGTGATGCAGGACAGGACAGCTCTACAACCGCTGCCTTGGCCCTGGTGGTGACGGATGAAGAAACCGGCTTGAAAAAGAACCAACCACCTGTGCGGAAAACACTGGCGCCTTGCTGTTCTGCTCCTCGTGCACATCTGACTGGTCAATAACCTGTCAGTCTCCAGGGCCTGGGTCTTCATTGGATAACTGATGAAGACCCACCCCCAAAAAATCCCATATAAACCAACAGAGCAGAGCGCTCAGAGAGATTTTCAGCAGGACTTCGAAGAGAGAATAGCTACGAAGCGGACCTCAGAAAGGGAGCAGGATAGAGCTGCCTGCTTCCTTTCAGAAGCCGACCTCGGCTAGACCTCGACTAGACCTCGGTAAAGGGAGCAGGATAGAGCTGCCTGCTCCCTTTCAGAAGCTGACCTCTAGACCTCAGAGAGAGGGAACAGGAAGAGCTGCCTGTTTCCCTCCAGAAGCAAGAGAATTTGCTCCCCTCCTGGGTCCTCTTGCCTGGAGGTTTAGTTCTT